>JARSSU010004946.1:0-15757 GCA_029619165.1 Eurosta solidaginis
TACAACCGATTGTTCAGATGAAGAAACTTTTTCGCAATGTCTACCCCATTTTTACAGCTATAGCTTCACACTTTCACGCGATTGCTTACGAATAAGCATATATTGTTTGTCTGAAAAAATCATAGAGATCGGTTGTATATATAGTATATATCTCATACAACCGATTGTTCAGATAAGAAACTTTTCGCAATTTCTACCCCATTTTAACAGCTATAAGCTTCAAATTTCACCGATTGCTTACGTATATAGTATGTATTGTTGTGTCAAAAAATCATAGAGATCGGTGATATATATAATATATATATGATGGTATATATAGTATATATTATAGTATATATATATTTTTTTTGCGATTTCGGCCTCATTTTAACAGCTGTAAGCTTCAAATTTCACCAAATGCTTACGTGTATAGCATATATTGATGTCTGAAAAAATCATTGAGATCGGTGGTATACATAGTATATATCTCATACAACCGATTGTTCAGATAAGAAACTTTGCGCAATTTCTGCCCCTTTTAACAGCTAGAAGCTTCAAATTTCACCATATGCTTACGTATATACATATATTGTTGTCTGAAAAAATCATTGAGATCGGTGGTATATATAGTATATATCTCATACAACCGATTGTTCAGATAAGAAACTGTGCGCAATTTCTGCCCCTTTTTAACAGCTAGACGCTTCAAATTTCACCATATGCTTACGTATATAGCATATATTGTTGTCTGAAAAAATCATAGAGATCGGTGGTATATATATTATATACCCCATATAAACTCTAATTTTTGCCCCCTTTTTTACGGCTAGAAGCTTCAAAATTCATCAAATTTCATCAAATAGTTACGTTTACGTCATATATTGTTGAAATACGTGATTCGTAGTCATAGTTTTTACACGCAGACCACAAAAAACCTGAAACTTTGAATTTCACACAAAGTACCTACCTGTTTTTATACCTTTCATGAAAATGAAATGGTATATTAATTTCGTCACGAAACCGAAAATTGTAAGTCCTTAAAGGAAAATAGATAGACCCACCATTAAGTATACCGAAATAATCAGGTTGAAGAGCTGAGTTGATTTAGCCATGTCCGTCTGTCCGTCTGTCTGTTTGTATGCAAACTAGTCCCTCAATTTTTGAGATATCTTGATAAAATTTGGTGAGCGGGTGTATTTGGGTATCCGATTAGACATTTGTCGGAACCGACCGGATCGGACCACTATAGCATATATCCTCCATACAACCGATTTTTCAGAAAAAGAGGATTTTTGTAATATCTTACCCAATTTAACAGATTGAAGCTTCAAACTTCACCATATACTTTCGTATATTGCACGTATTGTTGCCTGAAAAAATTGATGAGATCGGTCGTATATATAGTATATATCCCCCACAACCGATTGTTCAGATAAGGAACTTTTCGTAATTACTGCCCTATTTTAAGAGCTAGAGGCTTCAAATTTCAACGAATGCTTACGTATATAGCATATATTGTTGTCTGAAAAAATCATAAAGATCGGTGGTATATATAGTATATATCTCATACAACCGATTGTTCAGATAAGAAACTTTTCGCAATTTCTACCCCATTTTAACAGCTATAAGCTTCAAATTTCACCGATTGCTTACGTATATAGCATATATTGTTGTCTGAAAAAATCATAGAGATCGGTTGTATATATAGTATATATCTCATACAACCGATTGTTCAGATAAGAAACTTTTCGCAATTTCTACCCCATTTTAACAGCTATAAGCTTAAAATTTCACCGATTGCTTACGTATATAGCATATATTGTTGTCTGAAAAAATCATAGAGATCGGTTGTATATATAGTATATATCTCATACAACCGATTTGTTCAGATAAGAAACTTTTCGCAATTTCTACCCCATTTTAACAGCTATAAGCTTCAAATTTCACCAATTGCTTACGTATATAGTATGTATTGTTGTGTCAAAAATCATAGAGATCGGTGATATATATAATATATATATGATGGTATATATAGTATATATATATAGTATATATATTTTTTTTTGCGATTTCGGCCTCATTTTAACAGCTATAAGCTTCAAATTTCACCAAATGCTTACGTGTATAGCATATATTGATGTCTGAAAAAATCATTGAGATCGGTGGTATACATAGTATATATCTCATACAACCGATTGTTCAGATAAGAAACTTTGCGCAATTTCTGCCCCGTTTTAACAGCTAGAAGCTTCAAATTTCACAAAATGCTTACGTATATAGCATATATTGTTGTCTGAAAAAATCATAGAGATCGGTGGTATATATATATATACTTCATATAAACTGTCATTTTTGCCCCTTTTTTACGGCTAGAAGCTTCAAATTCATCAAATTTCATCAAATAGTTACGTCTACGTCATATATTTTTGAAAGACGTGGTTCGTAGTCATAGTTTTTACATGCAGACCACAAAAAACGTGAAGCTTTGCATCCTCACACAGATTACCTACCTATTTTTTATACCTTTCATGAAAATGAAATGGTATATTAATTTCGTCACGAAACCGAAAATTGTAAGTCCTTAAAGGAAAATAGATAGACCCACCATTAAGTATACCGAAATAATCAGGTTGAAGAGCTGAGTTGATTTAGCCATGTCCGTCTGTCCGTCTGTCTGTTTGTATGCAAACTAGTCCCTCAATTTTTGAGATATCTTGATAAACTTTGGTGAGCGGGTGTATTTGGGTGTCCGATTAGACATTTGTCGGAACCGACCGGATCGGGACCACTATAGCATATATCCTCCATACAACCGATTTTTCAGAAAAAGAGGATTTTTGTAATATCTTACCCAATTTAACAGATTGAAGCTTCAAACTTCACCATATACTTTCGTATACTGCACGTATTGTTGTCTGAAAAAATTGATGAGATCGGTGGTATATATAGTATATATCCCCCACAACCGATTGTTCAGATAAGGAACTTTTCGTAATTACTGCCCTATTTTAAGAGCTCGAGGCTTCAAATTTCAACGAACGCTTACGTATATAGCATATATTGTTGTCTGAAAAAATCATAGAGATCGGTTGTATATATAGTATATATCTCATACAACCGATTGTTCAGATAAGAAACTTTTCGCAATTTCTACCCCATTTTAACAGCTATAAGCTTCAAATTTCACCGATTGCTTACGTATATAGCATATATTGTTGTCTGAAAAAATGATAGAGATCGGTTGTATATATAGTATATATCTCATACAACCGATTGTTCAGATAAGAAACTTTTCGCAATTTCTACCCCATTTTAAACAGCTATAAGCTTCAAATTTCACCGATTGCTTACGTATATAGCATATATTGTTGTCTGAAAAAATCATAGAGATCGGTTGTATATATAGTATATATCTCATACAACCGAATGTTCAGATAAGAAACTTTTCGCAATTTCTACCCCATTTTAACAGCTAGAAGCTTCAAATTTCACCGATTGCTTACGTATATAGCATATATTGTTGTCTGAAAAAATCATAGAGATCGGTTGCATATATAGTATATATCTCATACAACCGATTGTTCAGATAAGAAACTTTTCGCAATTTCTACCCCATTTTAACAGCTATAAGCTTCAAATTTCACCGATTGCTTACGTATAAGCATATATTGTTGTATGAAAAAATCATAGAGATCGGGTGTATATATAGTATATATCTCATACAACCGATTGTTCAGATAAGAAACTTTTCGCAATTTCTACCCCATTTTAACAGCTATAAGCTTCAAATTTCACCGATTGCTTACGTATATAGCATATATTGTTGTCTGAAAAAATCATAGAGATCGGTTGTATATATAGTATATATCTCATACAACCGATTGTTCAGATAAGAAACTTTTCGCAATTTCTACCCCATTTTAACAGCTATAAGCTTCAAATTTCACCTATTGCTTACGTATATAGCATATATTGTTGTCTGAAAAAATCATAGAGATCGGTGGTATATATAGTATATATCTCATACAACCGATTGTTCAGATAAGAAACTTTTCGCAATTTCTACCCCATTTTAACAGCTATAAGCTTCAAATTTCACCGATTGCTTACGTATATAGCATATATTGTTGTCTGAAAAAATCATAGAGATCGGTTGTATATATAGTATATATCTCATACAACCGATTGTTCAGATAAGAAACTTTTCGCAATTTCTACCCCATTTTAACAGCTATAAGCTTCAAATTTCACCGATTGCTTACGTATATAGCATATATTGTTGTATGAAAAAATCATAGAGATCGGTTGTATATATAGTATATATCTCATACAACCGATTGTTCAGATAAGAAACTTTTCGCAATTTCTACCCCATTTTAACAGCTATAAGCTTCAAATTTCACCGATTGCTTACGTATATAGCATATATTGTTGTCTGAAAAAATCATAGAGATCGGTTGTATATATAGTATATATCTCATAAAACCGATTGTTCAGATAAGAAACTTTTCGCAATTTCTACCCCATTTTAACAGCTATAAGCTTCAAATTTCACCGATTGCTTACGTATATAGTATGTATTGTTGTGTCAAAAAATCATAGAGATCGGTGATATATATAATATATATATGATGGTATATATAGTATATATATATAGATATATATTTTTTTTTGCGATTTCGGCCTCATTTTAACAGCTATAAGCTTCAAATTTCACCAAATGCTTACGTGTATAGCATATATTGATGTCTGAAAAAATCATTAAGATCGGTGGTATACATAGTATATATCTCATACAACCGATTGTTCAGATAAGAAACTTTGCGCAAGTTCTGCCCCGTTTTAACAGCTAGAAGCTTCAAATTTCACAAAATGCTTACGTATATAGCATATATTGTTATCTGAAAAAATCATAGAGATCTGTGGTATATATATTATATACTTCATATAAACTGTCATTTTTGCCCCTTTTTTACGGCTAGAAGCTTCAAAATTCATCAAATCTCATCAAATAGTTACGTTTACGTTATATATTTTTGAAATACGTGATTCGTAGTCATAGTTTTTACACGCAGACCACAAAAAACCTGAAACTTTGCATCCTCACACAAAGTACCTACATGTTTTTTATTTTATATTTATCTTAAAAATCGTTAAGGTATGTAGATCTGTTCACTATATATTTCTTATCTTATACATCCGATTATTCGGAGATTACTAGCGGGATAAGATTATTGTTCAGCCCCATTCATTAAAGGTATGAAGTCTTCGGCACAGCCGAAGACAGTCCCGTTTTTACTTGTTTATTTTCTTTTCTGTTTTCTTTTTTGAAATCAATACCGGGTTCCTATAAAGGTGCATACCTTGCAATTGTTGTATTGAAAAAAGCTAACTCAAATCGAAAAAGGTGTGAGTGACGACGGAGATAGCTCAAACATTCAAAAAACAATTATACCTTTTGAGCTTTTTTGGATCTTTAGCCTACGAATAAACCAATAAAAATTGTGGAAGAAAGACCCAAGTCCGACTATATCGATAACGTTTTTTGAGATAATGCCCTGATATAATATTGCTAAGTTCTGAAAAGCTGTACAAAATAAGTTTTCAATAATCTTTATTTTGCTTTTACAGTGATATTACTCTTGTTCTCTCTTCCTATTTGTGTATTTCTGTTTTTTAATTTTTCCAGCCTATCCTGAAGTATTTCAATTTTCCCGGACAGTCAGGCTGCCATAAAATCCCTACAATGCAGCAACATCTCGTCACTAGTGGCGTTGAAGTGCAGAGAAACCCTCAACAAGCTAGCTGGAAAATGAAACCTGAGCATTATGTGGGTTCCTGGGACACTGTGACATTTCAGGAAACTGAGCTTCGGACGAGCTAGCTAGGGAAAGCACCAAGCTGCAAACAATAACCTCCGCTGGTTGGGCCAGCCCAGCGTGACTCCCTGGTACGAAGTCTCCTCGGTACTACTTGACTGTATTTCCCGTAAATACTAATAAAAAGGAATTGCTAATAACTCCATTCGATATTGGCTGAATATTGAATTAAGGGAAGCAAATGAATACTTTTGATGACTAAGAAATCGAATTGAAAGGGGCCAACGAATTTTCGAACCAAAGCTAAGTTGTTTCAAGTTTCACTATCAAAGATTATGACATTTACGTGGTTACAAGGGATTACCGCCCGAATTCCTTGTAAAAAGGCACGAAAATGAGGCCTGCATAGGAAGTACTTCCTATTCCAGTCATTTTATAAAAAAAAGTTCGACCGTATTCAATGTTCCATAACTGGTCAAATCCTTCTATTCATGTAACCAATTCTTATCAACGCTTATTGCCCAGCTTTGCTTTATTGTCGTTATGGTTTGTAGTCGCCGTCTTAATTGTAGTCAGCGCTATTATAACAAGTTTTAAAGATTGTATTAGTTTCATGTACCTTATATCGGACACCATAGGTCTGGGTAGACAGCTTGTGAGTAAAATAAAAAGAAACTAAAATAAATAATATAATATTTTTTTTTACTTGACTTAGTTCATAAAAGTTTTTTTCAATGACACATAAGTATAGAGATTTTGTTTATTCATTTTATGTGCTAATGGTGTTGAGCAGCATTCAAAGCTATGCGTTGTAACTTTTCACACACTTTGGACTCATTCAGTGTATGTGATGTCCTGAACTGGCCGATCCCAGTTCAACCCAACCAAAAATACCTTCAGACAAAAAATAGGGGATTTGCGACCATATTAAGGCACACTTTGAAAGAGGCTGCCGGATTGTTTTTTTGAAACTGTAACAATTTTCATTTCTCTTGTTATGTATAAAAACTTTTTTGTTTCAAAGTAAAGGCACATAAAAACTAAGTCATTAGTTATTGTTTCACCCATAACTTCATAGATATCGTTGGACCTCTCTTGTACAGTTAAGTTATAAATTAAGTAATAAAATTTAGATTTATTATTAGGTTTTAAGTTTTTGCTTCGAAGCTACAGCTCATTTGAAGCTTGAAGATATCGTAAGATCTCAGAACTGTAGCTATATAATTTCTGTAAAAAAAATTTAGTTAAAGGGGTCTGGCTAGACAAATGTGTACCCGTAAGGGTTAAATCCTAGAACTACTTCCGTGTGTGAATCGTTTCTTTTTTTTATACTCAGCTGAGCAGAGCTCACATAGTATATTAACTTTGATTGGATAACGGTTGGTTGTACAGGTATAAAGGAATCGGGATAGATATAGACTTCCATACATCAAAATCATCAGTATAGAAAAAAATTTGATTGAGCCATGTCCGTCCGTCCGTCTGTCCTTTAACACGATAACTTGAGTAAATTTTGAGGTATCTTGATAAAATTTGGTATGTAGGTTCCTGGGCACTCAGATCGCTATTTAAAATGAACGATATCGGACTATAACCACGCCCACTTTTTCGATATCGAAAATTTCGAAAAACAGAAAAAATGCGATAATTCATTCGCAAGGACAGACAAGGCGATGAAACTTGGTAGATGTGTTGACCTTATGACGAAGAATAGAAAATTAGTAAAATTTTTGACAATGGGCGTGGCACCGCCCACTTTTAAAAGAAGGTAATTTAAAAGTTTTGCAAGCTGTAATTTGGCAGCCGTTGAAAATATCATGATTAAATTTGGCAGGAACGTTACTCCTATTACTATATGTATGCTTAATAAAAATTAGCAAAATCGCAGAACGACCACGCCCACTTTAAAAAAAATTTTTTTTTAAGTCAAATTTTAACAAAAAATTCAATATCTTTACAGTATATAAGTAAATTATGTGAACATTCGACTCCAGTAATGATATTGTGCAATAAAATACAAAAATAAAAGAAAATTTCAAAATGGGCGTGGCTCCGCCCTTTTTCATTTAATTTTTCTAGGATACTTTTAATGCCATAAGTCGAACAAAAATTTACCAAGCCTTGTGAAATTTGGTAGGGGCTTAGAATCTAGGACGATAACTGTTTTCCGTGAAAAAGGGCGAAATCGATTGAAGCCACGCCCAGTTTTTTTACACAGTCGTCCGTCTGTCCTTCCGCTCGGCCGTTAATACGATAACTTGAGCAAACAACGATACATCTTTACTAAACTCAGTTCACGTACTTATCTGAACTCACTTTGTATTGGCAAAGAATGGACGAAATCCGACTATGACCACGCCCACTTTTTCGATATCGAAAGTTACGAAAAATTAAAAAAAATGCCATAATTCTATATCAAATACGAAAAAAGGGATGAAACATGGTAATTGCATTGGTTTATTGACGCAAAATATAACTTTAGAAAAAACTTTGTAAAATGGGTGTGACACCTACCATATTAAGTAGAAGAAAATGAAAAAGTTCTGCAGGGCGATATCAAGGGCTTTGAATCTTGGCAGGAATACCGTTCGTGGTATTTCATATATAAATAAATTAGCGGTACCCGACAGATGATGTTCTGGGTCTCCCGTGTCCACATTTTGGTCGATATCTCGAAAACGCCTTCACATATACAACTACCACCACTCCCTTTTAAAACCCTCATAAATACCTTTAATTTGATACCCATATCGTACAAACACATTATAGGGTCACCCCTGGTCAACCTTCATGGCGATATCTCGAAAAGGCGCCCAACAATAGAGCTAAGGCCCACTCCCTTTCAAAATACTCTTTAATACCTTCCATTTGATACACCTATACTACCTATAGAACTAAGGCCGACTCCCTTTTAAAATACCCATTAACACCTTTCATTTGATACCCATATCGTACAAACAAATTCTAGGGTCACCCCTGGTCCACCTTTATGGCGATATCTCGAAAAGGCGCCCAACAATAGAGCTAAGGCCCACTCCCTTTCAAAATACTCTTTAATACCTTCCATTTGATACACATGTCAAAGAAACACATTCCAGGCTTACCCTAGGTTCATTTTCCTACATGATGATTTTCCCTTATTTTGTCTCCATAGCTCTCAACATACTCAGTTGAGTTACACCCGAACTTAACCTTCCTTTCTTTTTTTTTGGTTTTGTTTTTTTCTTTGAAGAAAAACCTTTTTCACTTTTCTAACAAAAAAATAGCAGTTGTAATTGTTATCAAATTTCTTCAATTAAACTCCTTTTTTATTTTCGATATTTGAAGGAAACAATTTTATGAGTTTTGTTACCAGTCTTAAAAACGTTTGCGAAAAATTCTAGAAAATTTTACGAAAATTTCAAACTTTTTATTTAGATCACTCTGAATTGTTTTGGGTGCGCATTTAGCTTTGTATAGCAAACAGTTTTAATCTAACAAAATACATATATCTTATGAATGAAAATTTAAATAAATACTTGGCGTGATTTATCCCCGAAGATGTTCAGGACGAGCTTCTCTTCTAATTTTCGTCGTGCTCCTTTTTTAATGTTCTCTACAAATTGGCGGGACGGGACCTATGTACATGTTTTATGCCGACTCCGAACTGCAACCGTAGGCGGTGCACGCTACCATCACAACACGACGGCCGCAATATCTTATATGTCTCTAAAAACTTGTAATGATTTTTGACAATTCCTTTCCGGATGGTGTTTTAGATTCTCCACCATACAAAGTGTGAAATATTTTTTTATATGGACGAAAATCTGAAACATCTTTTGAAAAAAAAATTCAAAAAATCAATGAAAATTTTAAGAGACCTACCTATAACGCTTACTTTGATACACTAAAATGTATTGTTCTACGAAACTTTCAGGGAACTGCAAATATGAAGTTCGAAAGTTGAGTAAATTTTCACGAATTTTCGAATATTTTCCGAAAACGTTTTTTAAATTTGGGTTGCATCACGATAAAGACATGTACAAGGTACAAACAAATTTGAATATTTTATTTTGTGTATTTCTTTGTTTTACCTTGGTTGGACCAAGGCGAAGCCAGTACCAAGTGTTGTTATCCCATGAGCTGATTGCTTTTTCTTGATTATTGTCCACACAGCGCCTTGTATGTACTTTAATATGTGAGTTAATCGAAATCAAATAAAATGTTCCTTCGACTTGACATTCTTTTGCACGGCGAATTGGTTGAATTTGCTTTGCCACCACCTGGTTTGGATTCGCCTTGGTTTGGATATTGATTTTTAAAAAATAAATTGCGGAAAAACTTCTAAAAATAAATCATGGCCGACGAGAAGAGAGAACGGTTATATCTCGGAAGTGTTTTTAACATGGTTTCAGTCATTATGTAATAATAGAGGTCATGCCAGCGACATAACCTCACTTTTTCGGTAGATGTATTTTCCAGTATTCAATTGTATTACAAAAGTATTGAATTTCGATTGCTTTATTTCTCTAGAAAATTCCACAAAAATTAGTTTTCTGCAAAATTTTTTCTATATTGGAACACAAAATTAAGTTAATCTTTTTGGCTAAACAATTCTAGTAGGTGCTTATATAGTTATTATATTTCTAAACGTATAGTAAAATCTACTCCGATCGTAGTAGAACTCAAAGACAGTTCGGCATGATAGATAACCCTCTAAAATATGCATGCCGAATTTGGCAGAATAAGGAAAAAAGTCAACGTGATGAGAACACCTGTATATGCATTTCATAATGGTTTCACTTAAAAAATTCTTTATATCGAACATATATCGAAAGTAAAAAAATGAATTTCAATGACCAAGCTTGATAAAAATTGCCACTTCTTTTTATCTAATCTGCTTTATATTCTTAAAAAAATTAATTGTAGTATTTCGAAATTTTTTTGTGTAATTTGAAAGGGCATACTTTGACCTTTTGCGTAATAAACGAATCAAGCTTAACGTATGTACAAAACAAACTCAAAAACCTATTGTTATGGTTTGCAAAGAACGAGCTGTTGAATATTTACAAAAGTCAAATATGTACGTAGATATTATATATATATTCGAACTCATAAACATTATAAAATACATAGAAAAATGCATATATTTTGATGAAAATATACTCATTAAAAAGAAAAGTAAGCAAGTTTAAATGGATAATAAAAAAAACCAAGAAGTATATATGTAGAAGCGTAAAGCCACATAAAAAACTAATTAAAAACTAAATATTTTCATATACAAGACAACTCCATATACAGATTTTCAAAACAAAACGCTGCAGCCAAGCAGCTATACCAAATCACAAAACCATTTATTATTTAGAAAGAAATATTATTCAATATAAGAAAGGCATGCAAAAACGCATTTTTGAATTAACAAGACTTGATATTTTGTCATACATATTAGTTTTATATTAGAATCAAAATTTTCTCATAAGACGAACAAAAATAAAATATGTCACCTAAAACACCCTAATAAGCATACAAATATAAATATGTTCGCCATATAAGTATGTATGTAAAAAGTGTTAGTTAATTAATAAAACCCAAGTTATTTGTTAAAATTTTCCAAAGTGTGAAAACTGTTACTTCGTGGTACTTGCTATATGCAAATATAATTTCAGTTTGAAATCGAAACAAATATGCGTAAGCAATTCTAATTATATACCTACATACATACATACCTAGATATACTTACATATATATTATATGATTACGTTTACTATTTAAAATTTATATTATTTGTTAACTGTTACTTATATATGTATGTATGAAAAAAGTATTTGTGGAGAAAAGAAATACAATAAATTAAAGAAAAATCAAGAAATAAAAAAAAATTGTTTTCTTAGAGGCAGATTATGTATGATGCAGTGACATCTAACTCATTGCTATTGATGTTAGTGAAAAAATTACAAAGTTAACAAACGCCGATGGTTACTAGGACATGTTTCTGAATTTCACTCCTTCATCCGCTAGCTTCTCGGGAGCTGAGTATTGAACTCGAAATCTCCAATACTCATACTTTTTATACTAGTGTAAAGGCAGATGCCTTTATACATTCAGCCTATACGAATGCCCCGCTGATCGCTTTGCAATTGGTCTTTAAGCGTTGCCTTTTATATTGCTATTCCTTTTATACACCATTATTTACATACTAATTCTAAGTTTTTAATCCTAATTGTATAGAATACTTATAGGCGCGCTATCAAGAGCTTAGTAACATTGGATTTTATAGCAAATTTATAAGCAGTATTTCCGTTGTTCACTATTAACTACTAGATATACCCGGCGTACGTTATAACGCCCGAAATCGAATGAATGTTGCGTTATTTTTTCTGTTTTGTTTGTTGATAATTTAGTTTATTGTTCTGTAAATTGAGTTGAATTTTGTACGCATATTTGGTGAAATTTTCGTTTAAAAACATTTTATTATTGTATCTTATTCTAATGCATGTGGGTACACAATATTTTTGGTTTTTTCGTACAAAGATAAACAAATTTCAATGGTACTAGAAAGTAGAGTTTAGAGTTAAAGAGTTAACTCAAGTCTTTACTCTCTTGACAACGATTAATAGATTTAGCATTTAGTTTGTAGATAAAGTATGTGGCTGTTGTCTTTTTGGAATAAGACACAACACATCATTTGTTTGAATTTAAAAATAAATTATTGTCTGCGCACTATTCGGCAAAGGAGTCCAGATCAGAACCGTTAGAAAATAGTTTGACAAATAAATAGTATTTTTTGTGAAATATATAGTTTTAGTCTTATATTTCAACCATTAAAAGTGAGGAGTGATGGGAAACATATTGAGTAAAAAGTGCTAAGTCAGGAGAATAAATTTGTTTTGAGTGCGGAAATTGTGCTAAGTCATAAAATAGCTGCTGGCATACAATATTTTTATTAATCTTTTTCAAAGCTTCTACACTCAAAAGTATTGTAACTAAGGTATCCTCATTCACAGTTTTGAAAAAAAAAGGTTATTTCAAAAATCATTCTTTTTTTTTCGTCTCCTCAAAATTCGTAAAAGTAGATTTCGCACATTTTCACATTAAGCTAACGAAATAATTAAAAAAAAACAAGAAAATAAAAAAAAAGAAAAAGAAATGATTTGTATGAGACGCTACCGGGTATATATATGTATATCTGCGAGCCTACTCCCAGTTCTCTACGCTGAGTATCTAACAAAAAAACTGTCACACCGCTGAGTGGGAATTAATTTATGTATAAGCGCGTGTTAATGGTATTGGTAAAAAATAGTTATTCGACATAACTAGTCCACATATATACATACTTTTGGCATGCTGTTGAGACTCACCTCGCTTGTTCTCTCAAATGGTATCATCCGAAAGCTAGCTGCAAAGAAAAGAGAAGTCAAAACAACAACCCGACCTAAATTCAGTCGCTCCAGCGAAATGAAACTGCAGTAAATTCTTGCAGTGTTAATTTGTAACTTATTATTATCAACCGTGAAATATCCCGAGATATAGCGTCACAGGGAGGCCCGGATGGTCGTGTAGACCTAATGAGTGCAGTGAGTGTAACTATCTTTAAGGTGTTAGGTGTTTTTATTTTTCTTCTTCTTCTCCACGTGGGTGAGACGGCTGCATTGTCTTTGTGGCTTAACGCCAACATTCGAAAGAATTGATAAAAATCTATTTTTTTTTAATTTGACGTGATACAGACATTTCCATGAGTCTGGCTGCAAAAATTCAGCTCGATTGGATCACGGAAAAAGGGTTAAAAATCGATCCAAAATCTTTCACACAGGCGGGCAGAGGGACATAAAAATTCTGACGTGTACATGAAAATCGCCGATACACGTGTATTTTTATTTTTTCCCCCTCTTCCGAAAAAGTATATTTGGTCCATAGGACAGAATGTGTGTAACGCGGTGCAATGATTGGTGATCCCAGTGTATGCTTGTATTTGTGAGTGCAAAAGTATGTTACCAATTTTGGAGTGGACTGCAGGTGAATGCTGGTGTATCGGTGTGTGGATGTAGAAGGCGTTTTGTGGATAGATTTTCGGCGCATGTGGGTGGATGCTTGAGAGGATCGATGAATGTGATTGTGTTGTCAATGTATGTGCGGCTGAAGAAATTCGTTTCACGGTTTTCTTTGGATCGCCGGTAGATGTTAGTTATTTCGTGTAGTCGATGTAAACTTTTGTTGTATTTGTGGTGGATGCGAGCATAAAGTTGCCCAAGGTATCGGTTGCCAAATCGCGGTACTGCCTGTAAAACAAAGAACACGACAGTTAGCTCACTCTTATATGTAATACGTGCACAGGTGAGTATGGTGGAGGGCCAGGACAGTACTCCCTGGTGGTTTTACTTTCCGGAGGATTCCGTTGGCCGAAAGCCTAACGGATCTGGATCAGTCTCTCGGTTTATCTTCTTTCATTTAACACTCGTTCATTGTCTCTATTTGTGGGTTGTTCACCGTAAACTACACTTTTATTTTTGTTCTTTTTATACTCAGCTGAGCAGAGCTCACAGAGTATATTAATTTTCTTTGCATAATTTTGAGGTATCTTAGTGAAATTTGGTATGCAGATTCCTTGGCACTCATCTCAGATCGCTATTTAAAATGAAAGAAGAAGAAATAACAAAGGCAAGTTCCTACGCTTTTGAGTATTACCATTTGTATGTATCCATGAAAAAGACAATTTTGTCTCCAAAGTCTAAGCTGAGTATGGAATGTTCGGTACACCCGAACTGCGCCTTCCTTATTTGTTTTACTATAGCTCTTCGCCATGCCACTTGCCACCTAGCATTGTCCCACCACCAGCTGTGTAACTTATATAAAACGAGTCCCTGGGGAGCTAAGCAATTTAATGGCATGTGTTGAAAGGTTTCGTCATAACTGCGCAGCGCTTGTCATGTGTCTCTATTATTATTTGAAAAATTGCGTACTTGCACCCAGCTACGGATTTTAAGACCGCAGCCGGCAGCCCGTGCACACCTGCTAAATGTAGATACAGAATACTTTGTTGTTGAAGGTTGTGGGCAGTGTTATCGATGTTGATGGGTACGCTGAGGTTGTTCACATTGGGTTGCTGAGAAGCTATAAATTGCGCTGGTAACCTCTTGAAAAGCGTACGCTACACAACTCATTAAATTAATTTGGCGGTTAGGCGTCGCCTCTTACGACAGGCATAACTGCCGCGGGTATATTCTAAGCCCCCTAACTCGCTGGGAATTAGGAAGACTTTTGGAGGAAGGTTACGTTAACCAGTACCGCAAGAAGATCCAATACTACCTATAACACTGAGAAAGTTTTCGAGCATATTTCATGCAAATAAGAAGATTGCTTGACTAAGTGAAAGCCCCATTTCACTTAACTAAAATTGTTTCGCTCCGACTCAGGCTAAGCCTTAATGATTCCTGTCGAGTGTGTGAGGATATTGAGCCTCTCATCAGCTAGTGACATCATGTTGGCTTGGGCTGCATGGTCTGACACGATAAAAAATATGACCCAGGCAAAACAGGTTCATCTTAGATAAGAGTTTTGAGTTTCAAAACCACATCATGACTACAGTCAAATTCAATGCCAGGGAATACAACATGAGCAAACTAAGTCACCACAAGAGCGAGGTCTCAGAGTATTAACAGGGCCCCCAGCGGGTTATGGGGGTCAGATATACCCGCGGTTGGTATGACTGTCGTAAGAGGCGACTAAGATACCAGATCCAAGGGGTGTGTTAGCGCAACCCTTTCAGGCTGCCCAGCGCAATATATAGCTTCTCCAAACCCAATTGTCAACATCACCTATCCGCCGCGAATCTGTTTCACTAACAGACGAGGCTCTGGCAACCCCAAGCTCCTCATGGGAACTTGGGGGTGGGTAGGGAGGGATGGCCTGGAGGTTCAGTTTGGCAATGTAAATCTTACCCGATATGGTCGGGCTAGCACCTTAATGGTGCCTGTACCGGAGCA
>JARSSU010004947.1:0-10488 GCA_029619165.1 Eurosta solidaginis
AACCTTAGCCCGTAAGCAAATTTAAAAAAAAAAAAAACGCAATATGTAGGCTACACGAGACGGAGACGTCGAGTAACCAAAACAAATGCGTTTAACAAATTCGTACACGTTATTATCAATTTACTCTAGAATTAAAGGATATACAACGAGAAACAACGTTTGACAACCTTTAAACAGTTTAATAACTATCTCAAATTAATCGCTCTGATGCAAACACTGATGAGTTATCTACTTAAATATGATGAACAAACGACTTACGTATTTTAAACATGCTAACCTTTAGCCCGGTAAGCAAATTAAAAAAAAACGCAATATGTAGGCTACACGAGAACGGAGACTCGAGTAACCAAAACAAATGCGTTAAACAAATTCGTACACGTTATTTATCAATTTAACTCTAGAATTAAGGATATACAACGAGAAACAACGTTTGACAACCTTTAAACAGTTTAATAACTATCTCAAAAATTATCGCTCTGATGCAACAACTGATGAGTTATCTACTTAAATATGATGAACAAAACGACTTACGTATTTTAAACATGCTAACCTTTAGCCCGGTAAGCAAATAAAAAAAAACGCAATATGTAGGCTACACGAGAACGGAGACGTCGAGTAACCAAAACAAATGCGTTAAACAAATTCGTACACGTTATTTATCAATTTAACTCTAGAATTAAAGGATATACAACGAGAAACAACGTTTGACAACCTTTAAACAGTTTTAATAACTATCTCAAAAATTATCGCTCTGATGCAAACAACTGATGAGTATCTACTTAAATTTGTTGAACAAACGACTTACGTATTTTAAACATGCTAACCTTTAGCCGGTAAGCAAATTAAAAAAAAACGCAATATGTAGGCTACACGAGAACGGAGACGTCGAGTAACCAAAACAAATGCGTTTAAACAAATTCGTACACGTTATTTATCAATTTAACTCTAGAATTAAAGGATATACAACGAGAAACAACGTTTGACAACTTTAAACAGTTTTAATAACTATCTCAAAAATTATCGCTCTGATGCAAACACTGATGAGTTATCTACTTAAATATGATGAACAAAACGACTTACGTATTTTAAACATGCTAACCTTTAGCCCGGTAAGCAATTAAAAAAAAACGCAATATGTAGGCTACACGAGAACGGAGACGTCGAGTAACCAAAACAAATGCGTTAAACAAATTCGTACACGTTATTTATCAATTTAACTCTAGAATTAAAGGATATACAACGAGAACAACGTTTGACAACCTTTAAACAGTTTTAATAACTATCTCAAAAATTATCGCTCTGATGCAAACAACTGATGAGTTATCTACTTAAATTTGATGAACAAAACGACTTACGTATTTTAAACATGCTAACCTTTAGCCCGGTAAGCAAATTAAAAAAAACGCAATATGTAGGCTACACGAGAACGGAGACGTCGAGTAACCAAAACAATGCGTTAACAAATTCGTACACGTTATTTATCAATTTAACTCTAGAATTAAAGATATACAACGAGAAACAACGTTTGACAACCTTTAAACAGTTTTAATAACTATCTCAAAAATTATCGCTCTGATGCAAACAACTGATGAGTTATCTACTTAAATATGATGAACAAAACGACTTACGTATTTTAAACATGCTAACCTTTAGCCCGGTAAGCAAATTAAAAAAAAACGCAATATGTAGGCTACACGAGAACGGAGACGTCGAGTAACCAAAACAAATGCGTTTAAACAAATTCGTACACGTTATTTATCAATTTAACTCTAGAATTAAAGGATATACAACGAGAAACAACGTTTGACAACCTTTAAACAGTTTTAATAACTATCTCAAAATTGTCGCTCTGATGCAAACAACTGATGAGTTTATCTACTTAATTTGTTGAACAAAACGACTTACGTATTTTAAACATGCTAACCTTTAGCCCGGTAAGCAATTAAAAAAAAACGCAATATGTAGGCTACACGAGAACGGAGACGTCGAGTAACCAAAACAAATGCGTTAAACAATTCGTACACGTTATTTATCAATTTAACTCTAGAATTAAAGGATATACAACGAGAAACAACGTTTGACAACCTTTAAACAGTTTTAATAACTATCTCAAAAATTATCGCTCTGATGCAAACAACTGATGAGTTATCTACTTAAATTGATGAACAAAACGACTTACGTATTTTAAACATGCTAACCTTTAGCCGGTAAGCAAATTAAAAAAAAACGCAATATGTAGGCTACACGAGAACGGAGACGTCGAGTAACCAAAACAAATGCGTTAAACAAATTCGTACACGTTATTTATCAATTTAACTCTAGAATTAAAGGATATACAACGAGAAACAACGTTTGACAACCTTTAAACAGTTTTAATAACTATCTCAAAAATTATCGCTCTGATGCAAACAACTGATGAGTTATCTACTTAAATTTGATGAACAAAACGACTTACGTATTTTAAACATGCTAACCTTTAGCCCGGTAAGCAAATTAAAAAAAAACGCAATATGTAGGCTACACGAGAACGGAGACGTCGAGTAACCAAAACAAATGCGTTAAACAAATTCGTACACGTTATTTATCATTTAACTCTAGAATTAAAGGATATACAACGAGAAACAACGTTTGACAACCTTTAAACAGTTTTAATAACTATCTCAAAAATTGTCGCTCTGATGCAAACAACTGATGAGTTATCTACTTAAATTTGTTGAACAAAACGACTTACGTATTTTAAACATGCTAACCTTTAGCCGGTAAGCAAATTAAAAAAAAACGCAATATGTAGGCTACACGAGAACGGAGACGTCGAGTAACCAAAACAAATGCGTTAAACAAATTCGTACACGTTATTTATCAATTTAACTCTAGAATTAAAGGATATACAACGAGAAACAACGTTTGACAACCTTTAAACAGTTTTAATAACTATCTCAAAATTGTCGCTCTGATGCAAACAACTGATGAGTTTATCTACTTAAATTTGTTGAACAAAACGACTTACGTATTTTTAAACATGCTAACCTTTAGCCCGGTAAGCAAATTAAAAAAAAACGCAATATGTAGGCTACACGAGACGGAGACGTCGAGTAACCAAAACAAATGCGTTAAACAAATTCGTACACGTTATTTATCAATTTAACTCTAGAATTAAAGGATATACAACGAGAAACAACGTTTGACAACCTTTAAACAGTTTTTAATAACTATCTCAAAATTATCGCTCTGATGCAAACAACTGATGAGTTATCTACTTAAATATGATGAACAAAACGACTTACGTATTTTAAACATGCTAACCTTTAGCCCGGTAAGCAAATTAA
The DNA here is from genome assembly GCA_029619165.1 of Eurosta solidaginis. Lineage (NCBI taxonomy): Eukaryota > Metazoa > Arthropoda > Insecta > Diptera > Tephritidae > Eurosta > Eurosta solidaginis. The sequence continues at coordinate 3,327 of JARSSU010004947.1, forward strand.
AAAAAAACGCAATATGTAGGCTACACGAGAACGGAGACGTCGAGTAACCAAACAAATGCGTTAAACAAATTCGTACACGTTATTTATCAATTTAACTCTAGAATTAAAGGATATACAACGAGAAACAACGTTTGACAACCTTTAAACAGTTTTAATAACTATCTCAAAAATTATCGCTCTGATGCAACAACTGATGAGTTTATCTACTTAAATTTGATGAACAAAACGACTTACGTATTTTAAACATGCTAACCTTTAGCCCGGTAAGCAAATTAAAAAAAAACGCAATATGTAGGCTACACGAGAACGGAGACGTCGAGTAACCAAAACAAATGCGTTAAACAAATTCGTACACGTTATTTATCAATTTAACTCTAGATTAAAGGATATACAACGAGAAACAACGTTTGACAACCTTTAAACAGTTTTAATAACTATCTCAAAAATTGTCGCTCTGATGCAAACAACTGATGAGTTATCTACTTAAATTTGATGAACAAAACGACTTACGTATTTTAAACATGCTAACCTTTAGCCCGGTAAGCAATTAAAAAAAAACGCAATATGTAGGCTACACGAGAACGGAGACGTCGAGTAACCAAAACAAATGCGTTAAACAAATTCGTACACGTTATTTATCAATTTAACTCTAGAATTAAAGGATATACAACGAGAAACAACGTTTGACAACCTTTAAACAGTTTTAATAACTATCTCAAAAATTATCGCTCTGATGCAAACAACTGATGAGTTATCTACTTAAATTTGATGAACAAAACGACTTACGTATTTTAAACATGCTAACCTTTAGCCCGGTAAGCAAATTAAAAAAAAACGCAATATGTAGGCTACACGAGAACGGAGACGTCGAGTAACCAAAACAAATGCGTTAAACAAATTCGTACACGTTATTTATCAATTTAACTCTAGAATTAAAGGATATACAACGAGAAACAACGTTTGACAACCTTTAAACAGTTTTAATAACTATCTCAAAAATTATCGCTCTGATGCAAACAACTGATGAGTTTATCTACTTAAATTTGATGAACAAAACGACTTACGTATTTTAAACATGCTAACCTTTAGCCCGTAAGCAAATTAAAAAAAAACGCAATATGTAGGCTACACGAGAACGGAGACGTCGAGTAACCAAAACAAATGCGTTAAACAAATTCGTACACGTTATTTATCAATTTAACTCTAGAATTAAAGGATATACAACGAGAAACAACGTTTGACAACCTTTAAACAGTTTTAATAACTATCTCAAAAATTATCGCTCTGATGCAAACAACTGATGAGTTATCTACTTAAATTTGATGAACAAAACGACTTACGTATTTTAAACATGCTAACCTTTAGCCCGGTAAGCAAATTAAAAAAAAACGCAATATGTAGGCTACACGAGAACGGAGACGTCGAGTAACCAAAACAATGCGTAAACAAATTCGTACACGTTATTTATCAATTTAACTCTAGAATTAAAGGATATACAACGAGAAACAACGTTTGACACCTTTAAACAGTTTTAATACTATCTCAAAAATTATCGCTCTGATGCAAACAACTGATGAGTTATCTACTTAAATATGATGAACAAAACGACTTACGTATTTTTAAACATGCTAACCTTTAGCCCGGTAAGCAAATTAAAAAAAAACGCAATATGTAGAGCTACACGAGAACGGAGACGTCGAGTAACCAAAACAAATGCGTTAAACAAATTCGTACACGTTATTTATCAATTTAACTCTAGAATTAAAGGATATACAACGAGAAACAACGTTTGACAACCTTTAAACAGTTTTAATAACTATCTCAAAAATTATCGCTCTGATGCAAACAACTGATGAGTTATCTACTTAAATTTGATGAACAAAACGACTTACGTATTTTAAACATGCTAACCTTTAGCCCGGTAAGCAAATTAAAAAAAAACGCAATATGTAGGCTACACGAGAACGGAGACGTCGAGTAACCAAAACAAATGCGTTAAACAAATTCGTACACGTTATTTATCAATTTAACTCTAGAATTAAAGGATATACAACGAGAAACAACGTTTGACAACCTTTAAACAGTTTTTAATACTATCTCAAAAATTATCGCTCTGATGCAAACAACTGATGAGTTATCTACTTAAATTTGATGAACAAAACGACTTACGTATTTTAAACATGCTAACCTTTAGCCCGGTAAGCAAATTAAAAAAAAACGCAATATGTAGGCTACACGAGAACGGAGACGTCGAGTAACCAAAACAAATGCGTTAAACAAATTCGTACACGTTATTTATCAATTTAACTCTAGAATTAAAGGATATACAACGAGAAACAACGTTTGACAACCTTTAAACAGTTTTAATAACTATCTCAAAAATTATCGCTCTGATGCAAACAACTGATGAGTTTATCTACTTAAATTTGATGAACAAAACGACTTACGTATTTTAAACATGCTAACCTTTAGCCCGGTAAGCAAATTAAAAAAAAACGCAATATGTAGGCTACACGAGAACGGAGACGTCGAGTAACCAAAACAAATGCGTTAAACAAATTCGTACACGTTTATTTATCAATTTAACTCTAGAATTAAAGGATATACAACGAGAAACAACGTTTGACAACCTTTAAACAGTTTTAATAACTATCTCAAAATTATCGCTCTGATGCAAACAACTGATGAGTTATCTACTTAAATTTGATGAACAAAACGACTTACGTATTTTAAAACATGCTAACCTTTAGCCCGGTAAGCAAATTAAAAAAAAACGCAATATGTAGGCTACACGAGAACGGAGACGTCGAGTAACCAAAACAAATGCGTTAACAAATTCGTACACGTTATTTATCAATTTAACTCTAGATTAAAGGATATACAACGAGAAACAACGTTTGACAACCTTTAAACAGTTTTAATAACTATCTCAAAATTGTCGCTCTGATGCAAACACTGATGAGTTATCTACTTAAATTTGATGAACAAAACGACTTACGTATTTTAAACATGCTAACCTTTAGCCCGGTAAGCAAATTAAAAAAAAACGCATATGTAGGCTACACGAGAACGGAGACGTCGAGTAACCAAAACAAATGCGTTAAACAAATTCGTACACGTTATTTATCAATTTAACTCTAGAATTAAAGGATATACAACGAGAAACAACGTTTGACAACCTTTAAACAGTTTTAATAACTATCTCAAAATTATCGCTCTGATGCAAACAACTGATGAGTTATCTACTTAAATTTGATGAACAAAACGACTTACGTATTTTAAACATGCTAACCTTTAGCCCGGTAAGCAAATTAAAAAAAAACGCAATATGTAGGCTACACGAGAACGGAGACGTCGAGTAACCAAAACAAATGCGTTAAACAAATTCGTACACGTTATTTATCAATTTAACTCTAGAATTAAAGGATATACAACGAGAAACAACGTTTGACAACCTTTAAACAGTTTTAATAACTATCTCAAAAATTATCGCTCTGATGCAAACAACTGATGAGTTATCTACTTAAATTTGATGAACAAAACGACTTACGTATTTTAAACATGCTAACCTTTAGCCCGGTAAGCAAATTAAAAAAAAACGCAATATGTAGGCTACACGAGAACGGAGACGTCGAGTAACCAAAACAAATGCGTTAACAAATTCGTACACGTTATTTATCAATTTAACTCTAGAATTAAAGGATATACAACGAGAAACAACGTTTGACAACCTTTAAACAGTTTTAATAACTATCTCAAAAATTATCGCTCTGATGCAAACAACTGATGAGTTATCTACTTAAATTTGATGAACAAAACGACTTACGTATTTTAAACATGCTAACCTTTAGCCCGGTAAGCAAATTAAAAAAAAACGCATATGTAGGCTACACGAGAACGGAGACGTCGAGTAACCAAAACAAATGCGTTAAACAAATTCGTACACGTTATTTATCAATTTAACTCTAGAATTAAAGGATATACAACGAGAAACAACGTTTGACAACCTTTAAACAGTTTTAATAACTATCTCAAAATTATCGCTCTGATGCAAACAACTGATGAGTTATCTACTTAAATTTGATGAACAAAACGACTTACGTATTTTAAACATGCTAACCTTTAGCCCGGTAAGCAAATTAAAAAAAAACGCAATATGTAGGCTACACGAGAACGGAGACGTCGAGTAACCAAAACAAATGCGTTAAACAAATTCGTACACGTTATTTATCAATTTAACTCTAGAATTAAAGGATATACAACGAGAAACAACGTTTGACAACCTTTAAACAGTTTTTAATAACTATCTCAAAAATTGTCGCTCTGATGCAAACAACTGATGAGTTATCTACTTAATTTGATGAACAAAACGACTTACGTATTTTAAACATGCTAACCTTTAGCCCGGTAAGCAAATTAAAAAAAAACGCAATATGTAGGCTACACGAGAACGGAGACGTCGAGTAACCAAAACAAATGCGTTAAACAAATTCGTACACGTTATTTATCAATTTAACTCTAGAATTAAAGGATATACAACGAGAAACAACGTTTGACAACCTTTAAACAGTTTTAATAACTATCTCAAAAATTATCGCTCTGATGCAAACAACTGATGAGTTATCTACTTAAATTTGATGAACAAAACGACTTACGTATTTTAAACATGCTAACCTTTAGCCCGGTAAGCAAATTAAAAAAAAACGCATATGTAGGCTACACGAGAACGGAGACGTCGAGTAACCAAAACAAATGCGTTAAACAAATTCGTACACGTTATTTATCAATTTAACTCTAGATTAAAGGATATACAACGAGAAAACACGTTTGACAACCTTTAAACAGTTTAATAACTATCTCAAAATTATCGCTCTGATGCAAACAACTGATGAGTTATCTACTTAAATTTGATGAACAAAACGACTTACGTATTTTAAACATGCTAACCTTTAGCCCGGTAAGCAAATTAAAAAAAAACGCAATATGTAGGCTACACGAGAACGGAGACGTCGAGTAACCAAAACAAATGCGTTAAACAAATTCGTACACGTTATTTATCAATTTAACTCTAGAATTAAAGGATATACAACGAGAAACAACGTTTGACAACCTTTAAACAGTTTTAATAACTATCTCAAAAATTATCGCTCTGATGCAAACAACTGATGAGTTATCTACTTAAATTTGATGAACAAAACGACTTACGTATTTTAAACATGCTAACCTTTAGCCCGGTAAGCAAATTAAAAAAAAACGCATATGTAGGCTACACGAGAACGGAGACGTCGAGTAACCAAAACAAATGCGTTAAACAAATTCGTACACGTTATTTTATCATTTAACTCTAGAATTAAAGGATATACAACGAGAAACAACGTTTGACAACCTTTAAACAGTTTTAATAACTATCTCAAAAATTATCGCTCTGATGCAAACAACTGATGAGTTATCTACTTAAATTTGATGAACAAAACGACTTACGTATTTTAAACATGCTAACCTTTAGCCCGGTAAGCAAATTAAAAAAAAACGCAATATGTAGGCTACACGAGAACGGAGACGTCGAGTAACCAAAACAAATGCGTTAAACAAATTCGTACACGTTATTTATCAATTTAACTCTAGAATTAAAGGATATACAACGAGAAACAACGTTTGACAACCTTTAAACAGTTTTAATAACTATCTCAAAAATTGTCGCTCTGATGCAAACAACTGATGAGTTATCTACTTAAATTTGATGAACAAACGACTTACGTATTTTAAACATGCTAACCTTTAGCCCGGTAAGCAAATTAAAAAAAAACGCAATATGTAGGCTACACGAGAACGGAGACGTCGAGTAACCAAAACAAATGCGTTAAACAAATTCGTACACGTTATTTATCAATTTAACTCTAGATTAAAGGATATACAACGAGAAACAACGTTTGACAACCTTTAAACAGTTTTAATAACTATCTCAAAATTGTCGCTCTGATGCAAACAACTGATGAGTTATCTACTTAAATTTGTGACAAAACGACTTACGTATTTTAAACATGCTAACCTTTAGCCCGGTAAGCAAATTAAAAAAAAACGCAATATGTAGGCTACACGAGAACGGAGACGTCGAGTAACCAAAACAAATGCGTTAAACAAATTCGTACACGTTATTTATCAATTTAACTCTAGAATTAAAGGATATACAACGAGAAACAACGTTTGACACCTTTAAACAGTTTTAATAACTATCTCAAAAATTAGTCGCTCTGATGCAAACAACTGATGAGTTATCTACTTAAATATGATGAACAAAACGACTTACGTATTTTAAACATGCTAACCTTTAGCCCGGTAAAGCAAATTAAAAAAAACGCAATATGTAGGCTACACGAGAACGGAGACGTCGAGTAACCAAAACAAATGCGTTAAACAAATTCGTACACGTTATTTATCAATTAACTCTAGAATTAAAGGATATACAACGAGAAACAACGTTTGACAACCTTTAAACAGTTTTAATAACTACTCAAAAATTATCGCTCTGATGCAAACACTGATGAGTTATCTACTTAAATTGATGAACAAAACGACTTACGTATTTTAAACATGCTAACCTTTAGCCCGGTAAGCAAATTAAAAAAAAACGCAATATGTAGGCTACACGAGAACGGAGACGTCGAGTAACCAAAACAATGCGTTAAACAAATTCGTACACGTTATTTATCAATTTAACTCTATGAATTAAAGGATATACAACGAGAAACAACGTTTGACAACCTTTAAACAGTTTTAATAACTATCTCAAAAATTGTCGCTCTGATGCAACAACTGATGAGTTATCTACTTAAATTTGATGAACAAAACGACTTACGTATTTTAAACATGCTAACCTTTAGCCCGGTAATCAAATTAAAAAAAAACGCAATATGTAGGCTACACGAGAACGGAGACGTCGAGTAACCAAAACAAATGCGTTAAACAAATTCGTACACGTTATTTATCAATTTAACTCTAGAATTAAAGGATATACAACGAGAAACAACGTTTGACAACCTTTAAACAGTTTTAATAACTATCTCAAAAATTATCGCTCTGATGCAAACAACTGATGAGTTATCTACTTAAATTTGATGAACAAAACGACTTACGTATTTTAAACATGCTAACCTTTAGCCCG
>JARSSU010004949.1:0-29034 GCA_029619165.1 Eurosta solidaginis
TATAAGCCTCCCTATACCCCTGTAATCCACTAGCTGGTCTGTCCCCCTATAATTTACACTGGCATCATTATCCCCAAGGTGAGTATTATCATTAGACATCCTCACCAACCTTTTACCTAAATTTACTATCGTCACAGCAGCTTCTCACAAACAGGTTCAAAGGGCCCGTAGTAATAATACAATAGTATTCTATCAAAAAATATTTCATACTATCTAATACCGAAAAGCGATAATACTCTTGTGGGATGTTAAATTTGGTCCCGATTGAACACGGTTAAATATTGTCCTACAGGGTCAAGGTTAAGATTTTGCTTCAACTTAAAAGATTTGGACGAGATTAATGTATTAGACAATAGAAAAATAGTTTAAGTTTTTCAGTCTCCATAGAAAAATCTTAACTTTATTCTTGTGCGACACTTTTTAAACGAGACCAAAACTTATATGTGATATTTCTGACCTTATAATGATCCTTTGGGTAGTAAGACCAGAAAAAAAAACTTAATTTGATTGATATGTACCATCCTTATATAAATAAAATATATGTAGGCGCGATAGCCTCCGAAGATATTTTTGGTTGAGCCTCTCTTCCAATTTGCATCGTGCTCCTTTTAATTCTTCCTACAAATCGGCGTGGCGGGACCTACATGTTTTATGCCGACTCCGAACGGCATCTGCACAGCGGAAGAGTTTTTGCTGACAGCTTTCATAGCACAAATACACTCGGATGCTTGCCATACACTGCCGAGGGGCGACCCCGCTTAGAAAAATTTTCTTCTAATTGAAACATTTTCTTTCTAAATTTTGATGTTGCTTAGCCTGGGCGTGAACCCAGGATCTTCGGTGTGGTAGGCGGAGTACTCTACCATCACACCATAACGGCCTCATAGGTATCATCTTATGCATTAGACTGGGTCGGTTTATTAACCGATATCGCGCCATCGATTTTCGATAGGATATGGGCTCAGGAACAAAAGTTCCAATACGCATACCCAAAAAAATATTTTCGAGCCTGCGAAATTTCATCGATTTTTATGCATTTATATTCTCTAATTTTAAATTGGTTTATTATTATTTATAAAGAATATGGGGTTACTGGTATGGTGGAAAGCACTGGACACGGCGAGCACTCTCCAAAATGCTAGTGTCAGTGCAACGGACGGCGCTTATCGGTATCAGTGGCGCTATGAGAACAACACCTACTTGGCACTGAATGTCATGCTGAATATACATCCAGTAGATATTGCGGGAAAAGGCAGCCGCGGCCCGGTCGTTGGTCAGGCTTCGTGATATGGGTTATATGCTTTCTGATTTCGGACACTCTAGCCTTCTTACTAGTTCGACGTTATCCGGACAGGACGGACTATTGCATGCCGTGGCCGCTCCCTATACAAACCTTCACCCCAGTCATTCCCCCGAGGAGGATGGAGAAGAGGAATTATCTGGGTCATGGGACCGGTTAACTTGTTCACGGATGGGTCGAAGTTGGACGGAAAGGTTGGCGGGGTCTTTTGTCAAGAGATAAATGTAAGCCGCAAGTTTAAGTTGGCTGATCACTGCAGTGTATTCCAAGCGGAAGTTGCTGAGATTAAGGATGCGGTGGATGAAATGCTATCCAGCGCTACTACGGTTAGGGAATTTAGACATCTACTCTGATAGCCAAGCGGCTATAAAGGCCTTGAGCTCAACTACAGTGCGTTCGAGGGTGGTCTGGGAGTGCTTGACCTCACTTGCGATTGCATCGAATTATTTTACAATTAAGATTATCTGGGTCCCGGGCCATAGTGATATTCCGGGTAACTGTCAGCGGATCTCTTAGCCCGAATCGGTACAACTGAACCGGATGAAGATGGCTGTAGGATTTTGGGATTCCGCTAGCCACCTGTGGATTGCTCTTCCATAGCTGGGCCTCGAGTCAGCTCAGCAAACGTTGGGCGGACACTACGTCTTGTAGGATATCAAGATCTTTCTGGCCGAAAGTGGATGGCAGGAGGTCTGCTGAAATAATTGGGTTCACTAAGGCTCACCTATCAATGGTCATTGGGGTTTTGACAGGGCACTGTCCCCATGGGTATCTATGCGGTACGTCTCAATATATTGGAAACTCCATCCTGCTGCAGCTGTATGGAGGATGATGAGGTGGAATCACCAAATCACTTTATGCTTGACTGCCCAGCTTTTGCCAGAACTAGGCGAAGTATTTCGGTCGTGACTCACTTGGATCTCCCGAGGAGGAGCTATCCAAGGTTGAGATCGGGATCATTCGGAACTTTATCGTTGCTACCCAACGATTCTCTAAGTAGTTATATCTACGTCACCGTTAGTTTAGTTTATTATATGTGGTATCACAACGGACCGTCATGTTGTCCAAGTGAGCTTCCTCTATCAGGGAAGCTACCACCCAACCTAACCTAACCTATTTAAATGAAACTTGACTGAATCGGAAAATTTCACGTTGTATATTAAACGAAACAAAAAAAACGTCCCAAAAACGTTTTTGATTTTGTATTTTTTTTTCGTGTCAATTGGTAAATGCAAAATTGGTAAATGCAGTTTTTTGAAAAAAAATTTCTTTTATGGAGATTTAGAAGAATTGTGGTCGAAAAATCTACTTTTTTCGCAGGCTCGAAAATTATTTGTTTGATATGCGTATTGGAACTTTTTTTTCTGAGCCCAATCCTCTATCGATGGCGCGATATCGGTTAACTTTCGTCCATAAAAATCGACCCAAACCCATTATGCATACTTATTTACGTTACTTAAAGATTTTGACTTCAAACCGAAAGGTTAAGGAAACCGAAATAAAGTGTCCAGAGACTAAATCTTTTTTTCATTCAATGAATCAAATTAAATGAGAAGCATTCAGCAGAACAGTTTTCTCATAACTATTTTAAAAGTTTCGGCAGTATTTTCAATGCCAACTGGAAAAACTTTTAACTTTTTTACAAATAAATAACGGAATCTGAAAATCCTTTTATTGTTGTTAATCCCTTTTTCATAACGACCTATCCCTGTACTCAGGGTATTATAATGTGGCAAATATCAGTAGTTTCGATACGTCACTATTTTCGCTGAAAGAGAAAACAGCCACACATACATAAACAGCGCGTATTACTCAGCCACGATGTTAGCAAAGCTTGACTGAAAGTGAAGCTGGCAAACCCGCAGCAGTAAATAACGTTAATTTGAACCTGTAAAAGGAGATACATATATAAACTGTTATTCAAAATATTGAAAGTGGAAATGAGAGAAAATATCGCAAATATTGAAAGAGCGCGCGCTCTCCTTGCGGAGGTGATGTTATTTTGTACGACCCTTTCACAAAATTAAGCAACTCTGCCATATGGCCGTTAACCAAGGTTATAGTTAAGTATGTCAATTTTGAAACTAATCAATTAACCCATACTATCTTACTGCAGCACATACACACACATGCGAAGAAAGCAACAGTGGGAGCGAATAAGAGCTCAGACCTTATTACACATGTGTAGACAGCAGCTAAAGAGCGCAAAAGCTTATACTCACTCATATACACCACGCATATGCCTAGAAAGCAACAGTGAATATGAGATACATAAACGAGAAATAAATAAGCAACAAGAAGGCTGTTAAGAAAAAGTCAGAATGCTGGAAGAAATAGGCGAACTGAGAGTATAAAAGCAGCGCAAGCTAATTAATTATCAATCTTTGATTTTAAAACATTGCACATAAGTGAAGTATGCGAGTAATTTATTGTGAAAACCATAGTAGTGTGGTAAATAAAGAACATTTTGCTAAACGGAATATTTGAGTTAATTATTCGAAGACCCTGCGATTCGAACGAAAATAAAAGGCGCAGAGAGTTTCCCAAATTCGTTACACAAGCTTTTATCGTATAGGTTGGGTTGTTATGTTCTAAAGGATATACTTCTGTCGTAGGCATAACTCTGCAGTAACTTTTGATCGGATAGCATGTTAAGACAGCAATTGCTTTGGAATTGAAGTAGTTTCTTATTTCAAGTATTTGGGAGTTACATTTGGTCATCCCACATTTCTTCAATATTTTTTCTATGACAGTACCTGTACGATATTTTTATACCCAGCGGTACTTGTACACAGGGTACTACAACTTTGATTGGTGAACAGTTGGTTGTACAGGTATAGAGGAATCGAGATAGATATAGACTTCCATATATCAAAATCATCAGGATCGAAAAAAATTTGATTGAGCCATGTCCCGTCCGTCCGTCCGTCCGTTAACACGATAACTTGAGTAAATGTTAAGGTATATGATGAATTTGGTATGTAGGTTCCTGAGCACTCATCACAGATCGCTGTTAAATGAACGATATCGGACTATAACCACGCCTACTTTTTCGATATCGAAAATTTCTAAAAACCGAAAAGTGAGATAATTCATTACCAAATACAGATAAGCGATGAAACTTGGTAGGTGAGTTGAACTTATGACGCAGAATAGAAAATTAATAAATTTTGGACAATGGGCGTGGCACCGCCCACTTTTAAAGAAGGTAATTTAAAATTTTGCAAGCTGTATTTTGGCAGTCGTTGAAGATATCATGATGAAATTGCCAGAACGTTACTCCTATTACTATATGTACGCTTAATAAAAATTAGCAAATCGGAGAAGGATCACGCCCACTTTAAAAAAATAAGTAAACATTTTAACAAAAAAATTTAATATCTTTACAGTATATAAGTAAAATTATGTCAAAATTCAACTCAAGTAATGATATGGTGCAACAAAATACAAAAATAAAAGAAAATTTCAAAATGGGCGTGGCTCCGCCTTTTTCATTTTAATTTGGTCTAGGATACTTTTAATGCCATAAGTCGACAAAATTTACCAATCCTTTTGAAATTTGGTAGGGCATAGATTATATGACGATAACTGTTTTCTGTGAAAATGGGCGAAATCGATTGAAGCCACGCCCAGTTTTTATACACAGTCGTCCGTCTGTCCTTCCACATGGGCCCTTAACATCGATAACGTGAGCAAAAAATCGACATATCTTTACTGAACTTAGTTCACGTACTTATCTGAACTCACTTTATGTTGGTATAAAAAAACTAACGACATCCGACTATGACCACGCCCACTTTTTCGATATCGAAAATTACGAAAAATAAAAAAAAATGCGAACAAATACGAAAAAAGGGGATGAAACATGGTAATTGGATTGGTTTTATTGACGCGAAATATAACCTTAGAAAAACTTTGTAATGGTTGTGACACCTACCATATTAAGTAGAAGAAAATGAAAAAGTTCTGCAGGGCGAAATAAAAAACCATTGAAATCTTTGTAGGTATTACATATATAAATAAATTAGCGGTATCCAACAGATCGATGTTTCTGGGGTCACCCTGGTCCACATTTTGGTCGATATCTGGAAAACGCCTTCACATATCAACTACCACCACTCTCTTTTAAAACTCTCATTAATACCTTTAATTTGATACCAATATCGTACAAAAAATCCTAGAGTCACCCCTGGCCCACCTTTATGGCGATATCTCGAAAAGGCGACCACCCATCCAACTACCATCACTCCCTTTAAACCCTCATTAATACCTTTATTGATACCCATATCGTACAAACCACATTCTATAGTCACCCCTGGTCCACCTTTATGGCGATATTTCGAAACGGCGTCCACCTATAGAACTAAGGCCCACTCCCTTTTAAAATACTCATTAACTCCTTTCGTTTGATACCCATATTGTACAAACGCATCCTAGAGTCACCCCTGGTCCACCTTTATGGCGATATCTCGAAAAGGCGACCACCCATCCAACTACCATCACTCCCTTTTAAAACCCTCATTAATACTTTAATTTGATACCCATATCGTACAAACAAATTCTAGAGTCAACCCTGATGCACCTTTATGGCGATATCCCTAAATGGCGTCCACCTATAAAACTATGGCCCACTCCCTCATAAAATACTCTTTAATGCCTTTCATTTGATACACATGTCATACAAACACATTCTAGGGTTACCCTCGGTTCATTTTCCTACATGGTTATTTTCCCTTTGTTGTCACCATAGCTCTCAAAACTGAGTATGTAATGTTCGGTTACACCCGAACTTAACCTTCCTTACTTGTTTTTTTTAATATAGATTTGATAGCGAAAGTTGTCGATTATTTGTAGAAATGTCATCGGTTTGTATCGAAAAGTTTATCGAAATGTTATATATATGAATTTATATCTTATATATATTGCTTATTTATACCTAACGTTCGTATCGCTAAACTGTTGAACAAAACACTCCAATATTATGTATGACAAAACGGTCTTTATTAGACTGCTTTGAAAGTACTTCACAATTAAACTTCACTTCGCGACTGATAGCGTATTCAAACAAACTGATTCTCATGCCTCAGCTTGTACTGCTTTTATACTCTCCGATTACCTCGTTCGCATATTTCTAGGTGTTTCTGCTTCTAGAATTTACTAGTTCGCTGAAGATTGCATACTTTTGTGAGTATCTCAGAAATATGCATGTAAATTTTTAGTTTATAGTCTCTGGCATAGCCATATGCGCGTGTATATGTGAGTGATACTTCGCTGATAATTGCATACTTTTGTGAGTATACCTCCGCTGCTTGTTTGTACATATGTGTATACATAATGATTCATTGTGTATGTAATACAATACTGATTAGTATCGCTTAGAGATGATAGTATCCCTTAGTGTTGCTAATATTCATCGCATTGCCCTCCACCTAAGTCTGATGATCCCGATCGGAAAACTTTCCTGATCTAAACGCCGCTCGCATCTCCAAATGAACCACCTTTCTATTTCATGGTTTCCCAATGGTTTGCATGCGGTAGATGGTATCACTGATCTTCTTCACAACTTTGTACGGACCTTCCCGACTGCACCAAAATTGGATGAAACACCTTTCCGCCGGTGAGAGTTGTACAGCAGTACCAAATCTCCCTCATGGAGACCTCCGAATTATTGCTCTTGTCGTACATGTGTTTCATCCTAGCACTCATTAACCTGATTTGTTCCCTCACACTCTGTTGTTTGGCCAATGAACTACTTCGTAGAGCTTGCGTTTGATGGATTGCTTCGCATATCAGTTCCCACGTTTCACAACAGTAGTGCGCCCTGGCTTGAAACTACCCTCGCATTCTTTCTGGGAAATTCTTTCTTTCGTTTTCGTGCGTCCCATTGGTTTTGTCAATGCCCGATCGCTTACTGCTGAACCCTTTCTCAAAACTGAAGTTGGGTGGTACATACTGGTTTTTATAACGCATAATCCTTCTCTGCATATCGATCCTGATGTCATGGTCAACTAAGACGTCCACTCCCAATATGACTTCATCAACATCTCCGCCACAACGAATTTGTGTAGAACCATGATCCTCCCAATTAAGACTTCACAGATCACTTCCCCTTGGACTTTGTTATACTTGCCAGTGACCGTACGCAACCTTGCTCCAGGTAATGGCTTTACTCTCCTCTTGACCAAATCAGATCGGATCAAGGAATGAGATGCGCCCGTATTTACAGTCAGTACACGTTCTTTGCCATCCACATTTCCTCTGACGGTAAGACTGCTCGAGTTTCTTCCAATTTGCGAGACAGATATCACAGGGCATTCAATAGCTGTGTCAAGCTCTCGATCTTTACATCTGACTCGGTATTGCGTATCCCCTCCAGCTTTGCGTTTACGACCAGCCAAGTTGGAACTACCAGGACCGGTGCTGCAATGACGTGCAATGTGCCCTGGCTTTCCACACTTAAAGCATTTGAATGCCTCATTATTCTTCTGTTGCGTTCCCTTTAAAGCTTCCAAAATTGCGTCTACCCACTCTGGTATTTCCACTTCCACACGATGAGCCTTGTATGCTGGTTTACTCAATAGTGAGGCAGTTTCCTGAGTCATGCATGTGACACCGTTTTTGCAAATGTTGGCTTTGGGTTTGCGTATGTAGCTCGCTTTGTTTCGACGTCCCGTATGCCATTTATAAAGCTCTGAATCTTTACCCTTTCAGTGTATTCCACGGGTGCGTCCGCATTTGCCAAATTAGCCAACTTTTCAACATCCGAAGCAAACTCCATGTCTCATTTGCTTTTTGGTAACGGTTTTGCAACTCAATTTGGTATATCTGTTTTCTATGCTCGCTTCCATAACGTCTCTCGACAGCGCCCATCAGTGCTTCATAACTGTTCCATTCGTACTCTGGAATCGTCTGTAAGATTTCCGCTGCCGCCCTTTAAATGGAACGAACAGTGCAGCAACTTTATCTTCCGCATTCCAGTTGTTCACTGCTGCGGTCTTCTCAAACTGTAGCTTAAAGACCTGGAAAGGAACAGAACCATCAAAAGATGGAGTTTTACCTTCGTATTACTCGCTGAAGCAGCCGGGCGATTAAGTTTCAATTCCTGCATACGGCCTCTCAAAGCATCCACCTCTTCCTCGAATTTCTCTTCAAACTGCATGATTTTTTCGTCCATGCGTGCTTCGAGTTTTGATGATATACGCGCCTCTTGTGCTTCTAGTTGTACTGTTATGCGTGTCTCTTGTTCTTTCAGTTGAGTTGCCATATATGTCTTTTGTTCTTCCAGCTGTGATGAAACTTGTGTTTTCTGTGTTTCAATCTTGGCTGTTATCTGTGTCGACATTTCTGAAATACGCGTTTCTTGTGCTTCAATCTTGGACGTTATGCGTGTCTGCTGCGATTCCATATATGCCTTCTGTTCTGCAGTTGAGATGACACTGTCGATGTTTGAGCAGATATTACAGCCAAAATCATGTTCAAGTCTGTGCTCGTAACTAGCTGCGATGTCTCATTTTTCTCTTCAATTTTTGTTGTTGTCTCATCCCATCAGGATGAAAGAAATAATCATCCACATTAATTCCTTCCAACTCCATAGCCTCCCGTAGCCGTGCTTGAGGTTCGATCTTATTGCCGGTTGTATTCATACACGGTTATATAACTCCTTTTTCAGTTGCTGGATCCTTAATTCACATAACGGTGCCATGTCGAAGTTGTATTCGAAATCTTCGGGATTTATTCAACAATTCCTCTTCTGACAGCAATTGTAACGAATTTAGTGAACTCCGCTTATTTACTCCTTCTACTAACGTTCGTATCGCTAAACTGTTGAATAAAACACTACAATATTCTCATCAAGACTTCTGGATAAGAGATTAAATTCTACGAGCCCTCTTAGGAGAGGTGCAAAACTGAAATAATTCGAACGCAGCACTTCAACACTGAATGTATTGTGAAAGCAGAGACTCAGAAAGTCAACTGCCCAGAAGTTCTGCACAGTCAATAGCGCCGGATATAATGTCAAAAATAAAAATTAAGTTTTGAACAAAACGCCTGACTTCAAGGGCCAAGACAATGATAAGCATGCATCTGGCATTGTAGGGTGGCAGATTATTATCACAGTGTAGATATTGAAGAGCATATCGAATGAATTCGCGCTGAACTCTTTCAATTCTAAAAGAGTGTGAAAAGTATATCGGATTCCAGATGACTGAAATATACTCTAAATGTGAACGCATAAGCCATTATACAGGATTTTCCTGGTATATATGTCCTTGAAATCCTTCGCACTTTAATGAAAATGTTCTCGATTTTTGTTAATTTGCGATCGGAGTGTTATCGATTTCTTATCGACGACTCATCATATGAAAAAAATATTATAATATAAATAAATATCAATAATTGATCAGACAATTAAATAAAAGGTCTTGGGCGCGTATATTTTCTAAAAATGTGAGGCGTAGCATAACCATATTAAGGTTCAGCTGGTTTTATATATGACTATCAATAGAAATTTGACGCGTTGAACGATTCTATTTAATTGTCTGATCAATGCCCTACATTAATGAGGAGTGTGGTGACTAGTACCTAGGACCAAACTAATTATTTTCTAGCTCTTAGTATTATTATTACTTCATGTAAGTATTGGTTTCAATAAAACCGTTTACCTCAAACATTTTTTAATTATTTTATTTTCAAGTTTTTAGTATTTATTTAATTGCCTATATTTCCCATTCTATTTAGTTCATTTAGTGACTCATTATTAAGTCCTCAACACATAATCCTTCCAAAGACTTTTTTCGACTCTGCGCCACGTATGCTTGTCCCTCCTCGAGTTCCAAAATATTTGATGTCACTTCTATCCGACTGTATGTAATATTTGTTCCAAATATGAGCCAAATCGGACCACAAATAAAATTTTTTTGAATATCTCAATCCTTGCGCCACCTAGCGGCGATTTTTTGCACAGGCCGCTTTCTATTCATGTATGTATTATGTGTTCCAAATATATGAGCCAAATCGAATCACAAATACGATTGTTTTGAATATCTCGATCCTTGCGCCACCTAGCGGCAATTTTTTTTCATAGGTCGCTTCCTATTCTTATACGAATTATGTGTTCCAAATATGAACCAAATCGGACCATAAATACGATTTTTTGAAATATTTCGATCCATGCGCCACCTATCGGAGTTTTTTCTTATTATTGCATTGTCATCGGGTTCTGAACTATATTCCAAGCTTCAAGCTTGTAGCTTATCGGGAAGTTACACTCAGAGAACAACGCCGTTCTAAAATCCAGCACCACCGGACTCAATTCAAGCTTTTCATGTTCTTACTTTTTTGTTCTTGAAAAACGAACGACCTGTTCTTAAAACAAGAACCATGTTCTTGAATTAATACCATTTTCTTGAAAAGAGGACAACTGGTCTTAAAATATGAACAAATGTTCTATTAATGAGAAAGATGTCCTTAAATTAAGCACAATGTTTTTAAATTAAGTTCAAGGAAAAAGAAACGGTACAACTCGTGTGCACTACAATGTTAAATACAACATTGGCACAATCTATTAGGCAGTTGTAGTGGCCCAGCGGCTATGATGTTCCGGTTGTGATCGTGTGGCGCGAGTTCGATCACCGTCAAAATCAGAAGTTTTTTAAAACAATTTTTTATATTCTATTTTTTTTATATTCTATTTTCCATTCACATACGCACAGGTAATTCTCAAACTTGTTATGAAATGTTTTAAGCATATATTTAGATTGCATCAATAAAAATAAGAATTTCTCAATAATACATAAAAAAATGTATAATATGCGTTTTTTTCATTTTTAGAATTTTATAATAATTTTTTTGTTATTAATATTTTGTATTAGTGACAAAAAAATTATTATTAACATAAATGGGTACCACTGAAAAAATTCCTTCCCACTCCCCCAAAGATCAATCACAAACCGTTCTTGAATTCAGACGGAAAAATGTTAAATCAAACACAATTCGTTCTCGCAGCGTGAGAATGAAAAATCTTAACTCAAGCCCAAGTTGTTCTTGAAATGAGCCCAGAAGGTTCACACGTCAATACCAAAGTGGTCATAAAAGACGAACGGTGTGCTTGGAAAAACTGTTCTTAAAACAAGCCCATCGGTTACGAGTTAAGAAAAACCGTACTTAGCAGACATTTGTCAACGAATGTTCTTAATTTTGAACTTGTTTCGTTCGCTTTAGAACGATTTTTTCTCTGAGCGTACTTAAATTTCAATTACAAAAATCGTGCCAGCCAGCTAGCCGGCCGGGTCTGTCAAGTCAAGCTAAAGAAAACCGTTTAAAAAATACAGATAAGTTACCTCTGTTGCGGTTTAACTTCAACCTCTGGGTAAGCTTAATAGCGTTTTCTTTTCTGAAATAAATTGTTGCCTAAGTAAATGGTAAAGTCTTAATAGAGTTACTCCTACCCCAGAAAATTTTCAACATTTATAGTGCATACAAAGAACATTTCAGCTCACCATATTCACTCATATTAACAGAGTATATGTTGAACTTAAGAGCGAATTGAGAGTTTCACAGAGTGCACTGCCACACCGCCATTTTATACAGGGTAAAAGTGTAACGCTTTTGCGTTCCGAGCAGGCAACAATTTTCACAAAAGAACGAAATACCCCTAAAGGCGTTGCCTGTTTGTTAGAATAGAACAACAACCCTTGCGCGGCGTACAAAAAGCGTAACACTTTAGCCAGAAAAGAAAACTTAAGTTAATTTAATAACATTCGCTTTCTAGACGTACCCCTGTATGTTTACATATCGAACTTCACGAGTACTTGGCGATCATGTTTTTATTTATTATACTCAGCGTGCTTTGCACACAGAGTATATTAACTTTGATTGGAAAACGATTGGGTTGTAAAGGTATAAAGGAATCGAGATAGATATAGATTTCCATATATCAAAATCATCAGTATCGAAAAAAAATTTGATTGACTGTCCGTCCGTCTGATATTGGACTCTTGATAAAAATTTGAAAATTTTGTTTAAAATGGGAGTGGCACCGCCCACTTGTGATAAAGTCAATTTTGCAAATATTATTAATCATAAATCAAAAATCTTTAAACCTATTATAAACAAATTCGGCAGCGAGGTTGCCTTTAATATAAGGAGTGCTTTGAAGAAAAATTAACGAAATCGGTTATGAACCACGCCCACTTTTATATAAAAGATTTTTAAAAGGGTCGTGGAGGAATAAAATAAGCTATATCTTTGCAAAAAAGAGCTTTATATCAATGGTATTCATTTCTCAAGTGGATTTATAACAATAAATGGGAAAAACTTCAAATTTAAAAAAATGGGCGTGGCACCGTGCGTTTTATGACTAAGAAATTTTCTATGTTTCGGGAGCCATAACTCGAAGAAACATTAACGGATCGTAAAAAAATTGGGTACACAGATTTCCTTATAGCAGGAAATATTTCTAGAAAAAATGGACGAGATCAACCACGGCAACTTAGATATAAAACAAGTTTAAAAGGGTCGTAGACTAGAATAATAAGCTATAACTTAGCAAAAAATAGTTTGAATCAATGATATTTGACTTATCAAGTTTTATTGTAAGAGGAAATGGGGAGACATTTTTTTTAAAACGGGTGGTGTCCCGTGTTATGTAGAAAAGTAATTTATCTGAAATGAAATGTGCAATTGAAGCTCACGCTGAGTATATAATGTTCGGTTACACCCGAACTTAGACACTTTACTTGTTTTTAAGCTGGTTTTTTGTCGATTTAAACTAATGATATAAAACTTAGCGTATTCTCATAGCATTTCAGTATTTCGGTCACGACTCACTTGAATCTTCGGAGGATTAATCAAGGTTGATATCGATCTCATTTCAAATTATATCGATGCTTCGCAACGACTCTCTAAGTAGTTATAGCTTACGTCACCGTTATTTTACGGATATTACAATGGACTTTCATGCTGTCCAAGTGAGCTTCCCCAATCAGGGCATCTAGCACCTGACCTAACATTACCTAAATATAGTCCCGACTCTACCCACGCCTTTTCAAAAAAGATGATGATTTTTTACTTTTCACAACATCTTCATTCTCTTGCTTCTTTTCTAGTATATATTCTTACGAAAATCTACTCACATTTAGCAACACCAATAAGCCATCCACCTACCGTCAGCGACAGCATTGGTATCGGCATGTGCCAGCGGCGTGAAAACATTGCAACATGTTCTTATTTCGCTTGTTGTTACGGCATGTATTCCAGCTCTTGTTTTTACTGTGATACCAAAATGTGCATTTTTGAACTTTTGAACTTCTGCCAACCATAAGCACACTCGGTGTATTCGGCTTACTCCAGCATCGAGTTATATATGTATATTTATTTGTTTTCAGAAGTATCTTTCTACTCCTCGGGAACAACTGCCGTCAGCTTGTTGAAACTTAAAAATCTTCCAGTTGGTATATAACCACAATTTTTATTTAACAAACTGATTTTGCTGTTGTGATATCGCGAATCGGGCACGTTTACTTTGAGAAAATGCCAAACAGCATCTGCAGCAGCAAAGACGGTGGCAACGGTGTTGGTCTTTGTGCTGTTGTGGCTGCTAGTGTTGACAGCAGTGCTAATACGTACAAGCATACGTAATACTATCTACATAAATACGTGAATCGCAAGTCTTACTGCTTTTATTTCATTGATGTTCCCTATAAGCTAACTTGAAGTAGAACTTTTGCTTGGGATGAATGATGATGAAGAAATTTTAAATGGCATTCGCGTTGCAGCAATGAATTTACGCGCTTCCTTTGTGCAGTGTTTCCACGGAAGAAGTTATGACGTCGACGTTGGTCACACTTATGACAATAACTATAAAAAATTCACAAGTGTCTGTAACTATTTACTTTCTTTATTTTTATGTCAATATTATCACGTATGTGCTAACATTGGCAAACCCCACCCCCTTGCCACTCTTCGTCTCATCTTCTTCGTTCAGTCCATTGTTTCACTATTTAATGTCATGAGTTATTTACTTATTTAAATATTTTATCCCTTTTGCCTGTTATCGATTTCAGGAAATTTTACAATTCCACAATTCCTGAGGAATGTCGATGTAAAAGTTAAAGAAATATGTAAATTATATTAGCCGGAACAAGCCATGTTTGGCCATAACTTGGTCCAAAAAGCAAATATGCATATGAAACCAACAAAATCCTTTGACAAATCACAAAAATAAATACGGGACACTTAAATTTTCTTCTCATATATTTTTTACTTTAGGAGCAGTTCTAAACATTTTAAAACAAAAACAAATTTTAATATAAGAAGACTTCACTCTCCTGACGGTTTACTTACACTGCTTCTGTCATCATATGTGGCACTGAAAACATATATAGGCAGTGCGGGCTGGAGGCAGAAACAGCTAACTAGGTTCTGTTCTTCTTCTTCTTCTTGCAGCAGTGCTTTGTCCCATTCAATAGATGCGATCACTCGCAAATTATTATCGATATCCCCAAGGGAAGTCTAAGAAAACGTGCCGTGGCAACCAGGTTGGAAAAAGATATGGGCGTTAGAAGCATTGATTCCGAATCGCAATTCAACAATGGATGGTGTTATGGGAGACCCATTACATGCAAGGCATACATTGTGTATGTCGGATCTGGATAAGTAAAAGTTATCCCATTGTAGTATCGAAGTTGTGCCGCACGTTTCGCTAAGAAAAATGCTTCCCTTAGCTTTATTACATAGATTTATAGAACGTGGTAATTTTTGTAGAAAAGGTTTTATTTCTTAATCGCCTACTGAGTCCAAAGTGGTGGTTGCTGTAAGCTTGACGAGGCAATAATATGCCTGATAACCATTTATTGGAAATTTACCTTTTTTCGGAAAATTTCAGTACTATTCATAGATTCATTCGGGATAAAAAGAAGAAGAACCTTGCCCAAATAAGTGATAAGTCCATGAGGACCGCACACTGGCTGATATGTCCCCTTGGCAAAACTTGCTGATTCTGTGTCACTGCTAATAGTTAGAGCTTAGAATGGCGAGCGCAGCGTACGAGTCATGAAAGAGCCGGAGGGTTGGCGCCAGGGAGCAGAACATGGTATAACATCCTATACACGTATAAAACGATTAAAATTAACGGAAGGGACTTGGATCTGCTGTTTACTGTGTCGTTCCAGATACAAGTAGATCCTACAGCTTCCAGATCACGGCAGTTCCTTTCAGACGGAAACTATTGCAATGTAGAGAACAGCAGAAATTCTATAAAAGCATGTTTAAGCTGCAGTCGATTCAATATAAAATTGATAGTCAGGCGGCGATTTAAGCAAAATCCCCCACAGTACTTCATCAAGAAGTATATTGGAATGCAAAATTAAGCCCAGTAAGCAACATCAGTCATACTGCGCTCACAAGGTTAAGCTACTTGGGGTGGCAGACTTTCCAGAACTCGTGGCAGCAATAAGCTAGGTCCTAGAAAACTTCTAGTTTTTGCCAAGAGGATTGAGTTATTCTACAAAATAAATCCTTGTACCTAATTGGGAGTTTCCGTTTTGTTATTGATATTGGCCAAAAATGGTGTAATAGGACATGTTTATAATTTCGCTTCATTATCAGCTTATTTGCGCTTCAGTCTTGAACTCGAGTTTACCATCATTCATACCGGTGTAAAGACGGATACCTCTACAATAGGAACGACCCGCTTTACGCTTTGTAATTTGTCTCTAAGTATTGGTCGTTTTTGCAAGTTCTTTATACATAATTAGGTTCATATATTACTTACTTACTTAATTGGCGCTTAACCGTCCAACGGTTATGGCTGTCCAACAAGGCGCGCCAGTCGCTCCTTCGCTCCGCCAACCGGCGCCAATTGCTCACACCAAAGGATTTTAAAACGTTTTCCACCTGGTCCTTCCAACGGAGTGGGGCCGCCCTCTACCTCTGCTTCAAAGGCGGGTTCCGATAGAAAACACTTTCTTGGCCGGAGCATCATCTTTCATTCGCATAATATGGCCTAGCCAGCGCAGCCGCTGCGTTTTAATTCGCTGGACTATGTTGATGTCTGCGTACAGCTCATCATTAAATCTTCTTCAGTAATTGCCATCGCCAACGCGTAGAGGTCCATAAATCATATATGCTCTATGTTTTTATCTAAAATTTGGGGAGCAGTTTTCGGCATGTTCAACAGAACAATGTACCGCTGTTGACTATTATATCCATATAATTTATAGGTAATTGATAAGCGAGACAGGTTCATATTGCTTTATGAACTTCAAAGTAATTATAATAATACTATTTACATCTTTGGTCTTTTAAACCAGCCCGCTTTAACCTAATTTACCTCCCGTTATACTCAGCTTTGATAGCCTGCATATCACCTCTAATTGTTTGAGCGTGGTGTTTTATTGTGTATTTCTGCAAGGCCTTCATAGTATCGGACACGCCTCACAATCGCTGCAAATACACAATTAGAGAAATACGTAGATAGCCACCCATACACCAGCATTATTTTAATCGCACATAGGGACCATCGAAGCTTTCTTCCCCCTTCTCCAAATTGCGCTGTCACGATAACTTACTGTCTAGACTGATTCCCTAATTATTTAGAAAAAGATTCGCCTGCAGGGTCGCCACTCTTAGCTTAGGACTAGTGCAATTCGATACCTTATAACCCCTATTGAACAAGGACAGATCTGCCTTCTTCGATTTGGCGGTTAACCCTGAATTAGTTACCAGATATGTATGACCAACCGTGAAATTAAAATTTGAAATTTCCTTTTAACAAAATATTAGTATTATTTCTTCGTGCCGACGGAGCACGAGTAGGGCTGGAAACACAAAATACAATAATAACTTATATCGGTGCTGGGAGCATAAATGAAATACAAGCACGATAACTCCGAAATCATTTTAGGCCAAGCTTCTGCCAATTTGCGTCGTGCTCCTTTTAATTTTTCCTACAGATGACGGACGGAACCTACATGTTTTACGCATGAGTTTTCGCTGAGAAGCTTTTCAGGCAGAAATACACTCGAAATGTTGCCAATCACTGCCGTGAAACGTTTAGAAAAACTTTTTCACAAATTTTTGATGTTGCTTGCGGGAATTGAACCCGAATCCTCGGTGCTGTAGGCGCAGCATGCTACCACCACCACTACGGACGGCATAGTAGACTTGAGTTAATATATATATTTTAGCAAATCTAAATTTCTCTATATTCTTTCTCTGTTATCGTTGGATCATTGAACTATCGAATACTTAAGAACTGAAATCTTCATCTGTTCTGTTTACAGATTACCATCTAGTAGAATGTCACAATTGAAAGGAATCGCGTACTTAACTTACAACGTGCTTAAAATAAAATGATTAATCAAGCACGCGCCACCGTGGTGTGATCGGTAGCGTGTCTCCGCACCTCAGCTCACACGTATGCCTGGGTTCATCTCCTGCGGCAAAGCAAAATCCAAATTTAGAAATAAGATTTTTCAATTAGAAGAAAACTTTTCTCAGCGGGGTCCGCCCTCGGCGTGTCTGCAAGCCACGCTCCGATTGGTATCTCTGCCTGACAAGCTTCAGATGAAAACTCATCGCCTTGCAGATGCGTTCGGAGTCGCGGCATACAACATGTAGGCCACGTACGCCATTTGTAGGGAAAAATCAAGAGGAGCACGATCCACAAATGTGAAGAGAAGCTCGGCCTTCAGGTCTCTTCGGAGGTTATCGCCGCCTTACATTTATGTATTTTTTTAAACAACACTTGAGATGCGCTGCTTTTTATACTCGCAGATTTACCTATTCCCCAGGGTCTAGACTTTTGCCAACAGCCTTTCGAGTAGTTACCTCAATCTATTCTCTCATACTACTGCATATCAAATTCGCTGTGTCTTCTGTATGTATGTGTGACGTGTGTCAATCATGCGCTCTATGTTACTGTGTATCCCGGGTGAGTAATGTCGTCTGCGCTCTTTGTTGCGGTGTGCATGGTTGTGTAATGTTCGCCTACGCTCTTTAGCTCGCTGTTTTCATGTGTGCGTATCGATTTCTGTCTCTTCCGTGTACATTGCTGTGTGGTTGTGCAGTCATTATTTACTAGCGTTCTGGTGACAATGTCGAAAACTGCAGCTATGCCCCACATATAATACGCTACATTTACTCATATCGTGCATTGGTATGCAATAAAATCTCTTAACTTCAATTGTAGGTAGCGCCTAGCATTTATTGCGCTGGCCAATGCTTGTCACCCATGTTTATGACTACTATACATCACATACATACATACTTATGCACACACTTACGCTTCTGATATATATTATATATTAGTCGACTATGATGTCCCACTGATATAACAATACAAGTAGTAAAGACAGCACAATTTAGTATTATTAGGAAGACGTGCAACTACGAGAATTCAGGATCAAGAAGTGAGCGAACGGTGAAGTACTAACTCTGATCGTGCAGACATGCGAGTGTATCATGTTCATGAGATAGTATACAGATACATATTTGGTGTGTACATATGTATGAACATTTTACCCTATACAGTTAGATGGCTGAGACTAGTCAACCCTGAGAAACAAATGGGTGACTCCTTTCGCTCTATTAATACGCTGACAGTAACTGCATATGTCTACGTGCTAGTGTTGTTATGACATTACACACATACACATAGACAGATTTATATCCATAGAGCTATGTCTGTTAAAGAATATACCTATGAATGTATGTGTTTGGATAGTGAATGATGACAGGTAAAAGACGAACGACATACTTGTAATGTTTGTACGCCTTGGCTAGTATTAGTCTAAGAAGCACACGAGAGTGTGGCGTAGGCAAAGGAAACGTCTAGGGCAGGGGAAAACGCGGACGCAATGTATGTATTTCATTAACATTGCAAGTGAGCACGACCCATACAGCTCCGAGAAAGTGGAGCGAACACGTTTTGATTTGCGATTGAAAGCTCGCACGTCTATATTGTCTCATCGCACGAACATATGCACTGAGGGGACTCCGGTCCTGCATACTTCTCTAATTGAAAAACTCTATGAACGATACTTAAGTACACACTCCTATGAGAAATTCAACTTTCACACTATTTAGTCTTTGCTTCTGAGATTTTATTATCATTTCTGGGTTGAAGACTCTATGGAAAAGTCCCAGACATATTGGGTTCTGAGATTTTGATTCCAATTACATTATACCAAGCATATAGTCGCCTGGGCGATCACGTCAGTGTGTGAAATATTAAATTCTGCGTTATTTGGGAGGAGCGTAACATTAACAACAACATCGAAATCCAGCGAAGAATAACTCTCTTGCTAATGAATGCTACCATATTGGACTAGTTAGGCAACGCAATCATCGGCGCCTATAAGCGTCACTTATCGTACCCGTCGTGATCATATGGCGCGCGGCTCTGGGACGCCGGGTATCGAGCGAAAAAGGTCTTCGAAAGAGCAGGACCTATACGCGTTGGCGACGGCGAGTACCAAACGTGTTTCAATGATGACCTGTGAGGAGCTTTACACAGACCTCAACATAGACAGTTGCCGGCTGCGTGACGAGGCCAAGTTACGCAATGAAAGCTGATGATCGGCTAAACATTTCGGAATCCGCCTATGGCAAGGAGAGCAATAGTTCGGCCCTCACTCCGGTGGAAGGAAACAGTGAAAAATCTATTTAAATCGAACGAAGAAGAAACACCGGCGTGCCTGTGGACGGCCATCAAACACCGTTTAAGTAGAAAGTAAGCTAATCAGTTTTTCAGCACTGGCATAAGTGAGCCGTGGTATCTATATATAATGCGCTCATAAGAAATATATCAATGGCATCATTTCGATTTGGCTCTAAAACAGTGGGTTACTAACTTAAGTAAAAACTGGATTTGTAATCGTATTAAGCTGTTATGAGGGAAACGGGACTTATGGGTTTTCTTCTGTGGGAGTAGTATGTGAACAGACTTTCTTGATCTCTCTCGTACCGACGAATGCGCGACTGCACCATACAAGAGATAAGCATCGTTATTTTGTCAAAAGTAGTCACACAATTTCTTTTTTACAGGACTATTCAATAACTATAAAATTTAGTGTTGAGAATGGTTGATCTTGACTGTTCGTATGATGTGTGCGAATTTGTACTTTTCTTCTTGTTTGTGTGCTGTGTACGTAGCTCGTCGCTTATGCTGTCGTGTAACGCAAGTTGTGCAACAGTAGTGCCACTGATGATAGGCTATGCCTCGCCCAGGCTGCTTGCATTAGCTAGCTCCCTCTGATCCTCCATACCATCTTGAAATGGCCCAGTACTCTACAGCTTCCGTTCACATCGTAATAACGAAATGTTTGTGGATTAATTTATTTTTTTGTGATGCAATTGCAATTCTTATCTTCATCTGTGTCTATTTCTTGTTGTAGTATTGTGTAGGATGTGTCTGCTGAATACTATTTATGCTGTAGTGTGTGTACTCAAATTGTCTGTACTCTGGCATTCAATGTGTTGTTGTAGTAACGCTCTACAAAAATTGGTTGTGCTGCGATAAAGCAAGAACAATGCTAGGAAGTTGTGGAAAGTGAAAAGATTTTTCTTTATGCCCTCAATGTGAACTTCCAATATAGGGGAGGGGCGAAGATTGGCAAGCAATAGATAAGAAAATCTCCAAATAATGCAGCACAGAATGAAATAAAATAACGATTAAGAATGATACAGTGGGTTCACTGACAGCACTTCATTCACTTTTAAATAAAGTTTGTAAAAATGCAGATATTGCATTTCTTGTCAAAGAGAACTATGTCTATACTGATAATTATGTCGGCGAGTGGGTAAACATCACGAGATCAACTTCATTCTTTATATTCAGTCACAACGAAAGCTCGCCAAGGTTCAGGGAGTTCATCGATGCCGTTGTCCTTTCGCGAACTTGATCATAGATAGATGGAGTAACAGTAACTTAACTAACCAACACTTCAAACATCACCATATTTTCTTCTTTTCCTTTTTGTAGCGAAAGGTAAGTCGCTGAATCTGAGGTTCGCTGGAGTAGGAGCTGCCGAACACATTGGGAAATGAGTCTGTTCCGAGCCGCGAGTGAACATTCAGAGTTCATGTGTGGAATTTGTGCGTCGCCTGAGCCTGGCATAGTAGATATAAACAGGATTCACGCGGCTCGTGAGACTTGAGAGTAGATTAAAGATCCTCTGCATGCGTCTGTCCACGCTTGTATAGGGTGTGCATACAGAATAGCGACTTCGCAATCTCAAAACACCTGATGAGCAGAATTTAATTGAAAATGCCTATCTCCGTCTTCGCTCTAAAATACAGATGCGGATACAAAACTTTTCTCGGGAAAGGACAGAAACCGATCTATTCCCTCTCCTCACACAAAAAAGTATTAATTTGGCGTTATTTTGCAGGTCCGCTCGGGTCTGACCGATCTAAGTAGCGCACTAGGCGCGTCATTTTGATGAACAAATTCTCTGGAAGCAATTGCACAATGTACCGTGTGTACATCATATCATTTGGTTTCTGCACATACGATCTATAACTATATCGTGCGTCCTCTATGGGGCATTTCGACAAAACAGTCTTGTCACTAGCGGCGGACACGGTCTATGTCAGTGCATACAATTTTCATGCGATCAAGGTTTCTGTAACACGAAGTAAGCATGATGAGCGCAAGATTTCTGCTCAGCGCAAACGTCATCTGTACAAATCGCAATCGGTACTCCATAACGTATATGGGATCTATCTTTTTTCACAGCTGACGTACGAATTATATGCTGATAGAACGTTTACTCGTTATCTCACAGGAAAAACGTGACGTAGCTCAACAAGAGGGAGGTATATTACGAATCAGCTGGTTCGGAGGAAAACCCTCGCAACAACCCGCAGCAATTTTGGACCGTCAGGTGTGAGTGTAACGTACCGCCTCATAGGTACACTTTTTTCGGCTAACAAGTCCGTCGAGGAAAACCCTACATTAAACAGGTCCAAAGTTCAAATGAGTGAGATGAATCAGTTATATGCTATCCACCTTGGGGAGCATTTTCTTAGAATACCGATTTTACCTACACTGTTTTTCGTTTCGCTTATCCTCCCTTGTCTGTGGATGAGCTAGTTTGCTAGTCAAGCGTATGTAGAGATCCAATAGCAGCTGTAAGGTAATAACATTTAGCTACGTGGACACGACCAGGTAAGTGCTCAGTTACCTCGCCGCATGATGCCCGCTGGTATTCTTTTTAGGCTTATGAGGGTTTTCTTGTTCAAGAGCGGTCCCAACATTTAGCTCACGTCATTAAATGGGTTTTAGACCGCCTGTTGAGATAACCATAATTTTCTCAGAGCTTTGGCCCTTAGATCACAGTTATTTCGCAATTATTCTCTTACACGAGTAGCATGCATGTAGTGCCTTCTCACTCTTCTATCAACGATGGTTAAACTTTCCTGAAACCAAAGCTCCTTATGGTAACCTAGCCTACTTCACAACTTAAGCAAATCGCCCTAATAATAAGGTGCTGAAGGAGTTCCCTCTTTATACCTCCCTACCCTTCTAATTTGAAGACGTATAAACTTGCGGAATTATTACAGTGAAATTCGAAAACATCTTTGCATCGTCGAGGTAAATTAAGTTGGAACAGTATTCTGTTTATAAAATTTAGCCCAAGTCGATATTTTTCTCTCGTCGGTATTTTATACAAATAATTTAAAACGATTGTGCTGGAATAGAATATCCAAGTTACTGACTAGTCATAAAAAGATCAGATTAAAAATATCAAAATCTTTTGCAACGTTTTCAAAAGAGCCATCAGCATGGGCTGCCACGATGGATTTCGTTTCGGATAGCAGTTGTGTGGTTGTAGCAATGCTCGCCACGAATAGCCGCGACCGATCACAACCTGTCATCAATATCCTCTATCACGTGGAGTCCAGAACTGCGTTTCAACAGGCGGGACCATAGGAAGGGGCTGTTCGAGGCGGTGTGTTCCACATTACAATTGAAGAGATGGTCGTGTCATGTGGGACACATGCAAGCGGCAGCATACATGTTTTGATGTCGGGTTAGCTTCTGGATAGGTAGAGTTAATCCTGTCACAGGTATCAGACACGAAGTGAGCAAGAGTGCATACAGACCCTGGGGAGTATGGTTCCTCTCACGCGCGTCGGAATATTTTCTTCAGTATGGATAACCAGGCAATTTCCCGGCCTAAAGGTTACGACGCCGTTATAGGAGTTCACCAAGGACCATGCTTGTGTTTTTCGCTCATACGTGGGTTCTCAGTGCCGATTTCAAAAATGCTACGGAGATGATCCTTAGGCCCCTAGGCGGTGGTGCAATCAGATGTCTGTTGGGAGGCCCAGGTTTCTGTGGATATACAACCAGAAACGGTTTGGTCAGCATCTCGTTTCTCTCCTGATGGAAGTATTGAGCCTCATTAGCAGATGGTGTCTGGGTATATAAGAAGACAGCCGGGTATTCTGAGAGCAGTATTGCAGGCTGAAGTTCTTCCAGTGGGTAGTTTTTAGGCTGGCGACAATATGGTGAAACGTAGCAGTAAGGCAGAGCTAATTGCTGTATGTTGTCATGAGGTTCTATCTGTTCCAGAGTACTGCCAGCAAGGGATTTGAGGAATTTATTACGGACTCCGAATTTCGGAACAATTCGAGTTGCGCGCGCACAAAATGTAGATCCTTGAGCAAACGAACACCCAAGATTATGGGGTGTAGGACAGCGGAGCGTAAGCCATCGACGGGAATGTCAATAATGTGTCGACATGGGGAGCCATGGTCGGATAGCTCCCAAAATGCTTATATCCGATAATCTTCGTTTGTAAAATTCGTCGTCTTTATTCTAAAGAAAGAGAGCGGAATAGGTCTCTATGAGGGTGGCAAGCTATCTGCCACACAAGTCTAAGTGTTTATTTGTGCCAGGTAGACATTGTGTTTGTGCTGTAATCCCTTTAGCATCATTCTATTGCTTTTCCAACAAAACATAGCGTATAAAAGACACACTGTAACATATAATAGAAAAACAACATGACAGCTACCATGTAGCTATCTATTAAGTACACCATTTATACTTTGCCGTTTCGTCCCTCATCTCAACACTAACAATTCATTGCTGATGTAGTGTAATGCACTCTCAGCCTATTTAATCCATTCCTTCCCAAACTCAAGTAAACTTTGTGTGTACTCTTTTATTGAGTGCGCTGTCAAATTGCATCGACAGCTTTGCAAGAACCGGCAGCTGTCTAGACAAGCCCAACCACTCCACTGGCTGTTATTTAGAAGGGTCGCGGCGTATGATGGTCCTATGTGAATTCTTTATACCTCATAAACAGAAAAATCGTTAAATTATGAATAGATTTTAACAATAAGATAACGAAAAGGTAAGACATATGTCACCCGATCGGTATATAATTGTTATTTTGCTTTAAAGATTTCTGTGGCTTTCCTGAAATCTGTACCGAAAAAGCACTTCCATCAATTTTGGGTATAAAACGGTTTAAGGTTTTGAAATGTTTTCAAACGGTGCAAATATGTTCCGTTACATAGACATTGTGGTGTCGCATTTTTTATACCGGGAAAACGTTAGTTGTTGTTGTTGTTGTAGCGTAAGGACGCTTCCGAAGGACAGGGGGAGTGTCTCGGTGTTGATGGTGCTTTCGGAGCTATCCGGTACGTTCGGTACAAGCACATAGGGTACTAGCCGCTCCTCCCGGTAAAACAATTGTATGACCACTGGGAACATTCTAGCGCTACCGCCCTCCCACTAGACCCATAAGGTAATTGGTGCCCCAGAGCCTCGATGTTTAAAGAAACAGATCGCACGGATAAGCGAGGTTGACATTTGGATTGGAGACGCTATAATTACGCCGGCAAATCCGTGGAAGGTTGCGCATACAACACTTGAATAAACTTGTATTTAGTCGCTTTTACTACGACATACCTGACAGCGGGTATATTCTTAAGCTCCTAACCCGCTGGGTGGTAACCCATCTCTAACCATAGAAAATATATCAGGTCGAGTCGACATGACGATATTTAAAACAAATGATAGAAGGGTTATATTAGACCTACGTGGATCCAACTCAACAGTTTATAGTAATCTTGTCGTGCGTTAGCTATGTTGTTCTCGCATAAACTCTGGAACAACTGGTAAATTACGACATTACATTTAAGAATACATTTTAAACCTCAGCTCCTAGGTCTTGAAACTCAAACAGGATCAGAGTATTCGAAATGTATGTGTTACAATGGAATAAAATGAAAACAGCTGATGAGGCATTAAGAAAAATGTTCATTAGAGATATCTCCCACCTGTTTCCGATGCATAAGCCAAAAAACGTAAAATTTTAAAAACAAAACTAAAGCGACTGAAGAGGGACTATATCACTACGAGGAAGTGTTCAATCTTGTTATAATTTAAACTCTACAACGGTAAAGGTGAATAATGTCAATCACAAGACGTGGCACGATAACTAGCATACATATAACGGGTATAGCTATGCTTAAATTACAACAAAGCACATAGCTGCACTGAGTGTGTCGTTTTCACGGATGGGTCACAGTATGCTGTGCCGTTAATGATGCTCCCACTCGGATGTGCCCGGGACCAGGGATGGTATCTTGACATGCGGCTCTATCCAGGGCTGCGTTAGCAAGAGATATTCAAAAGGTATGACCCGCATTTTCCGGTGTCAAACGCCCGGGCTCACTATAACGCCTCCCACTGACTTCGTAGCCAAGGACGTACTGGTCAGCAATGAGGCTGGGTTTCGTATATTTTCCTGCCGACCTCGGTGAAAGCATCACCTTATTTCCGAACGAATGCGACTGATTCGTCCAGTAGAATACTGTCTGTTAGGGTGCCCGCATCATTGGGACGCCCTCCTTATAATTATATCACTCTCACGTTCCCGGGAATCCAGAGCTCTACGAGTCTGTATGGACGTTGAGTGGCCCCGCTGCGTGTCAAGGGTGTGAGGTGCATGGTAAGGCACCATGGGAAGGTCTCAGGCTCGCATTTGGCCACATTATGCGTATATAAGCCCCTTTGCAGCGCAGTCGGAGGACATAAAAAAGGCGGCGGGTGTATAAAATGCCAGCGCAAAACGTGTGAGTTTCCGAACGACGAATTGGTTAGCGGTGTGGTGCTTTGCTGTCACTCGAAGATCTGCACTGGTCGGTTGCTACAGCGGTGTAGGCACACCGTGCAGAGCGTCGAAATGATGCGATGGCATCCCCGGTTTGATTAACGGAAACGGATCTTTGGTGTACACATGGTGCAATACCGACCTGTCCAGCGAAGCTTCACATCGCTGCAACCTGGTCGTGCACGCAACCTTCGCCATAGTTCTCCCCCCCCGAGCCTTTGAAGCGGGAGCACGTCGGATTCGATCGAAGATAATCGAAATATCTATATGACATGCTTTAAGGCATTTCTTTGCTTCAGAAGTAGCTTATCCAGCGAGACTACCGCTATATTATCAAGACGAGTCCTCGAGTCAGCATCCTGTATGGCATGGGCCGGTATAGATCCTAAGGTGGCCAGGTAGCAGCACGCAAACACCTTATGGGGCTGCATAAGACGAGCTCAGGAATGCCCATTGAGACAGGTTATACAGCGTTGGCTCTGTCCCTTAAGATCTGTATAGCTTCGTCTAAGAATTCTCTTTGCCACGTCCTGCCCCTTACAGAATAAAGTCTCGGGGGGCAATAAATAACGTTGCATAGCCCCTATCTTCTGCATGGGGCAGCCTGGTAGTCAGTTGCCAGAACGAACTCAGGCAGGTAGTAGCATGGTGTAACCATGTAAAGTCCAAAATAAGATTAAGATCATGACCTTTATTTTCCAAAGTGCGAATAACCAGTTCCTGACCTATAATATGGAACGGCTCAGCCAAATTATAGAATTTACCAATAGGAATTAAAAAGCTCTATGGTCAATTAAATCTCTTGGTACTAATACCAGGAAATTCGCTAGAAAAACAAAACCAACCCAAATACCAACTCCTACTTTCATTCGGGGTAGTTTAGGTGAACTGGGCCGGTCAATAAAGCACTCTCATATGACTTAAGCAAGATATTATTACTAGAATAGTTTGACGGCCAAACATGAAAACCCCAGGAGCGAGGACTATGTTTATAAAAAACTCTTACTCATGGCGAAAAACTAAAATTTCTAGACCTAGCTTAATGGCTAACCGATATCTGGCAACTCTGCCGCTTTAAAAGTGAACCTTGACTGCGCGGAGGACACGACACATCTGGACGTGCCGAAAACGCTTCTTCATGCAGCTCGCATTCCTAATTGTCGTTCTGACGAGGTCTAACTTATACGTATGTGAGACAGAAGGTAGTGCCCAGGAGTAGCATGCCCTTCGTGAGCACTAGGTCTCGTATCAGAGTGACCACAGAGAGTGTGAGTCTAACGTTGCGGATTTTGCACAGATTCAGACATCTACCGTCGTATTCATCTGAGTGTTCAACCGCCTTGCCAAATCACCGGCTTGTCGTTACTTCTAAAACCTCTTTACTGGCCGGCCGAACCTGTGAGAGGTATGGTCGTTGGAGAGAGAAAATACTAACCTGGATAATAGGAAATGTGAAAGAGATACGTGACAAGTCTTAGGATGGACAAAGCTGCAACAAATACTAGCATAGAAAGCAAAAGTTTTTACTAGTGGGGAGTCTTATACAGGAATGCCATACTCCCAAGCAAAATATCCATTTAACGAACATGTGAGGATTTCCGTGATAGTTTGCACGAAAACCGCTGACTCACCGCTTTAACATCTTCGAATTTTATACCCAGTTTGAGCCGAGCTCAATAGATATTATTTGTTCGCCATAACGTACTCCGAACGGCATAAACTACTCGATGATAGATATAGACGCTAGACGATACAATATGATGGGCGAAAACAAAAAAATTGATGCAGAAGCTGCCCGTCGACGTGCCGTTAGCACGATAACTGGAGAATATTGAGACCTCCACCAAACTGTACTACACGAGCTATATGGACCAAGAATAGATGGTATGAAAATGAGACAACGGAGGACAACCACGCCCATTTTTATATAAATTTGGAAAACACAACGAAACTGATAATTTAGTAAAAATCACACCGAATGGTGAAATTTGACAGCGGACTGCTAAGAGGAGCTTGAATATAAATTTGGAAATTCTTCAAAAGGGCGCGGCAGCCCAGTGTGTGATTAATATAAATTCACAAACATTATTAACAATAAATCAAAACCATTAAACCCCATCGTAAAAAAATTCTCCCCAAAGCGGGCCTTACTATAAGGAATGCTACGAAGAACATAACGAATCGGTTAAGGACCACGCCCACTATACAAAAGATTTCTAAACGGGTAGTTGACGATAAAAAAGACTATTATCTTTGCACAAAAAGATTAATCAAGGATCATTCCCAAATGGATTATAACAATAAATAGGAACACTTCAACTTAAAAAAAAAATGGGCGTATGGCACCTCCCCTTTAGCTAAGCATTTTTATGTTCGGGAATTACACTCGAAAGAAAAAATTACGGATTCGAATGAAATGGTGTACCATATTTTCCTTATAGCAGAAACTATTTCTAGTAAAAATGGACGGACTTAAAGTCCCCCGTCAAACTTATAACAAAATAAGTTTCTAATTCGTATACAACATAACCTAACTTATCAAAAATTAATCAATTTCAAGTTTCGTTTCAAGAGTGAAAATTTTTATCACTTATTACTTCT
>JARSSU010004950.1:0-63645 GCA_029619165.1 Eurosta solidaginis
AGGACCACGCCCACTTTTAAAAAAAATTTTTTTAAAGTAAAATTTTAACAAAAAATTTATATCTTTACAGTATATAAGTAAATTATGTCAACATTCAACTCCAGTAATGATATGGTGCAACAAAATACAAAAATAAAAGAAAATTTCAAAATGGGCGTGGCTCCGCCCTTTTTCATTTAATTTGTCTAGGATACTTTTAACGCCGTAAGTCGAACAAAAATTAACCAATCCCTTTGAAATTTGGTAGGGGCATAGATTTTATGACGTTAACTATTTTCTGTGAAAATGGCCGAAATCGGTTGATGCCCCGCCCAGTTTTTATACACAGTAGTCCGTCTGTCCTTCCGCATGGCCGTTAACCGATACTTCAGCAAAAACTCGACATATCTTTAATGAACTAGTTCACGTGCTTACTGAACTCACTTTATCTTGGTATGAAAAATGAACGAAATCGACTATGACCACGCCCACTTTTTCGATATCGAAAATTACGAAAAATGAAAAAAATGCCATAATTCTATACCAAATACGAAAAAGGGATGAAACGTGGTAAGGTAATTGGATTGTTTTATTGACGCGAAATACAACTTTAGAAAAAACTTTATAAAATGGTTGTGACACCTACCATATTAAGTAGAAGAAAATGAAAAAGTTCTGCAGGGCGAAATAAAAAACCCTTAAAATCTTGGCAGGTATTACATATATAAATAAATTAGCGGTATCCAACAGATGATGTTCTGGGTCACCCTGGTCCACATTTTGGTCGATATCTGGAAAACGCCTTCACATATACATCTACCACCACTCCCTTTTAAAACTCTCGTTAATACCTTTAATTTGATACCCATATCGTACAAACTCTTCTAGAGTCACCCCTGGTCCTCCTATATGGAGATATCTCCAAAAGGCGTCCACCTATAGAAACTAAGGCCCACGCCCTTTTAAAATACTCATTAACACCTTTCATTTGATACCCATATCGTACAAACATATTCTAAAGTCACCCCTGGTCCACCTTTATGGCGATATCTCGAAAAGGCGAACACCTATAGAACGAAGACCCACTCCCTTTTAAAAATACTCATTAACACCTTTCATTTGATACCCATATGTACAAACAAAGTCTAGAGTCACCCCTGGTCAACCTTTATTGCGATACCTCGAAAAGGCGTCCACCTATAGAACTTAGGCCCACTCCCTTTTAAAATACTCATTAACTCCTTTCGTTTGATACCCATATTGCACAAACGAATTCTAGAGTCACCCCTGGCCCACCTTTATGGCGATATCTCGAAACGGCGTCCATCTATGGGAACTAAGGATTACTCCCTTTTAAAATACTCATTAACACCTTTCTTTTAATACCCATATTGTACAAACAAATTCTAGGGTCACCCCTGCTCCACCTTTATGGCGATATCTCGAAACGGCGTCCACCTATGGAACTAAGGATTACTCCCTTTTAAAATACTCATTAACACCTTTCTTTTTGATACCCATATTGTACAAACAAATTCTAGGGTCACCCCTGGTCCACCTTTATGGCGATATCTCGAAAATGCGACCACCTATACAACAACCACCACTCCCTTTTAAAACCCTCATTAATACCTTTAATTTGATACCCATATCGTACAAACACATTCTAGAGTCACCCCTGGTCCACCTTTATGGCGATATTTCGAAACGGTGTCCACCTCTAGAACTAAGGCCCACTCCCTTTTAAAATACTCATTAGACCTTTCGTTTTGATGCCCATATTGTACAAACAAATTCTAGGGTCACCCCTGGTCCACCTTTATGGCGATATCTCGAAACGGCGTCCTGCTATGGAACTAAGGATTACTCCCTTTTAAAATACTCATTAACACCTTTCTTTTGATACCCATATTGTACATACAAATTCTAGTGTCACCCCTGGTCCACCTTTATGGCGATATCTCGAAAATGCGACCACCACAACAACCACCACTCCCTTTTAAAACCCTCATTAATACCTTTAATTTGATACGCATATCGTACAAACACATTCTAGAGTCACCCCTGGTCCACCTTTATGGCGATATTTCGAAACGGCATCCACCTATAGAACTAAGGCCCACTCCCTTTTAAAATACCCAATAACACCATTCATTTGATGCCCATATTGTACAAACAAATTCTGGGTCACCCCTGGTCCACCTTTGTGGCGATATCTCGAAACGGCGTCCACCTACGGAACTAAGGATTACTCCCTTTCACTCCATTCTAGAGTCAACCCTGATCCACCTTTATGGCTATATCCCTAAATGGCGTCCACCTATAGAACTATGGCCCACTCCCTCATAAAATACTCTTTAATGCCTTTCATTTGATACACATGTCATACAAACACATTCCAGGGTTTCCCTCGGTTCATTTTCCTACATGGTTATTTTCCCTTATGTTGTCACCATAGCTCTCAACTGAGTATGTATGTTCGGCTACACCCGAACTAAACCTTCCTTACTTGTTTTTTTTATATCTAAGTTGCCGTGGTCTTTAACCGATCCCTTC
Source organism: Eurosta solidaginis (assembly GCA_029619165.1). NCBI lineage: Eukaryota > Metazoa > Arthropoda > Insecta > Diptera > Tephritidae > Eurosta > Eurosta solidaginis. Next base: position 2,536 of record JARSSU010004950.1, read on the forward strand.
CATTTTTACTAGAAATATTTTCTGCTATAAGGAAAATATGTGTACACGATTTCATTACGATATGTTAATTTTTCTTCGAGTTATGGCTCCCGAAACATAGAAAATTACTTAATCATAAAAGGGGCGGTGCCATGCCCATTTTTTAAAAATTTAAGTTTTTCCTATTTATTGTTATAAATCCACTTGGGAAATGAAATACCATTGATATAAAGCTCTTTTTCGCAAAGATATGGCTTATTTTATTCGTCCACGGCCCTTCTAAAAATCTTCTATATAAAAATGGGCGTGACCCTTAGCCGATTTCGTTAATTTTTCTTCAAAGCATTTCTTATAGCAAAGGCAACCTCTCTGCCGATAGGTTGAACGATTTTTGATTTATGATTAGTATTTGTAAAATTGTTTTTATCACAAGTGGGCGGTGCCACGCCCATTTCAACATGCTAGGTGTATTATTTACTAAATAATCAGGTTTTTGTTTTTCCAAAATTATATATATATAAAAAGTGGGCGTGGTCATCATACGATTTCGCTCTTTTTCAATAACAATCTATTCTGGGTCCAGATAAGCTCGAGTACCAAATTTGGTGAAGATATCTCAATATTTACTCAAGTTATCGTGTTAACGACGACGGACGGACGGACATGGCTCCGTCAAATTTTTTTTCGATGCTGATGATTTGGATATATGGAAGTCTATATCTATCTCGATTCCTTTATGCCTGTACAACCAACCGTTATCCAATCAAAGTTAATATACTCTGTGTGCAAAGCACGCTGAGTATAATAAAAAGAAAGTTACTTTTAACTTATTTAATATTAAATCTCTTGAAGGGGAAGTAATGTAGGGTTATGTTATTTCAATTTATGATGTTAATATTAGTTATACATAAATCTACTTTGAATTGAATGAATTGTTGTTCATTTTTTATATTTCAATTTAGAAATTATAATAATCAAAAATGTTCATTCTATAAAAAATTCTTAAAAGAAACTCGAGCATACTTTCGCGCGTTGTGTCTGTCATAAAATATTTTTATAATAAAATTTCAATCAAAATAAAGAGTGGTGTATTTATTTTAAATGGATTAAAACCAACAAATTGGTGTATCTATTTTAAGAGGTATTAAACACACAACACCAACCATATTGTGACGAATATTAGCAACACTAAGGGATACTATCATCTCTACCCCGATACTAAGGAGTCACTTGTATCTACATAAACAAATCAATCATTATGTCTACACATATGTACATACAGCAGCGGAGAGATACTCACAAAAGTATGCAATCAGCAAAGTAGTTCTCACACATACACATGCATATTTCTGAGATACTCACAAAAGTATGCAAGCTTCAGCGAACTAGTAAATTCTAGAAGGAGAAACGCCAAGAAATATGTGAACGAGGAAACCGAAGAGTATAAAAGCAGCACCAGCTGAGGCATGAGCAATCAGTTTGATTTAAGCACGCTATTGGTTGCGAAGTATAAGTATTATTGTGAAGTATTTTCAAAGTATAATAAAGACCATTTTGCATTATTGAATGTTGGAGTTATTTAACCAACCAATCCACACTTAATAAACAGGTCAACAAAAAAAATTTGTTTTTGTGTCTTGCCCTATATATTCGGATTCTATGTTCGATTCTATAAAAAAAATGCAATTACGAATCAAAAATATTTGGTTTTGTAGAAGTTATAGCGATTTGAAAATTTTGCATTTTTGCACCAGGCTAATGTAGGTCCTTTCGCGCTATTTCGGTCGATAGAGGGCGGCGGGTAGCTACCTGATGCAGCGATGCATCGAAAAAAGATCTACTTAAAGCACAACATACTCATCTTAAAAAAAAACCAAAAAAATGTGGCTGAGAAACAGTAAAAAGGAGATAAAAGGTCCCAGATACACATGATTTTAGGTAGATTTGGCAATTCGTTAAGTACATATTAAGAAACTCATCGAAACTTTTACTGACGGATTGGCAGGCCTAGCAATAGAGCATGCCAGCTACCTGATAGCGTTTTTGTAAGTAAAATTTTTTTTAAGAAGCTGTAGTTTCTTGGGTCACTCGTTGTGGGCGACACTATGTTTTTGCATATCACAGAGGAATGATGTCTTCGAGAAGTTGTAAACGAGCGGCTAATTCGTTTTGCTATATATGTGGCGAATGTATTAAAAGAAGACAAAAAAGTTTGATTTAACTAAAAACACAAGGATTTGCGAGACCTACCTAGCCTACTTCGGTCTACCTGTTAAAAACCAGGACAAAAAATGGGCTCCACATGTTTCATGTAACTCTTGCAGAAGCATTCTGGAGCGTAAGTTTATTTTCTCTTTTTTATTGTACTAACTGTTTCATATATATATACATATATCTACATATATATAATTGCATAATAACTGAAATTGTTATGAAATGCTTTACGTTTTATTATAGTTTGGTACCAGGGTGAGAAAAGAGCCATGAAGTTCGCAGTGCCGAGGATTTGGAGGGAACCGAGTAATCATGACACTGATTGCTATTTTTGTGTAGTGAAACCACTGAAAGGGAAACGTTTAAGGAAAACAATATATCCGGAACTACCATCGACATCCGCTCCAGTACCACATTCGGAACAAAATCCTGTACCTGATCCACCTGTGTTGGAAAAGCAACTATTCCCTCAAGGCAGCTTTCAAACACCGAGTTCATCTGCATCCGTACATTCCGAATTTGTTCCTCAATTTGAACCAGGAATACCACATCTCATCAACTCTGAAGATCTCAATGACTTAATAAGAGACTTAAATCTATCAAAAGACAAAGCAGAGTTATTAGCATCGCGGCTTAAACAACGAAATTTACTTACTTCTGATGTTCGAATATCTCGGCAAAGAAAGCGTCATGAAGAATTTTCTTGTTTCTACAGTAAGGAAGATGGACTCTGTTTTTGCTATGACGTGAAAGGTTTATTTGAAGCAATTGGTATTCCTTGTAATACAAATGAATGGCGCCTCTTTATCGACAGCTCAACAAAAAGTCTAAAAGCAGTTCTACTACACAATGGGAACAAATTTCCATCTATTCCACTGGCACATTCCATACATCTCAAAGAAAATTATGACAGTATTAAAATGCTATTAACTGCAATCAAATATACGGAATACAAGTGGGAAGTTATTGGAGACTTCAAGATGGTTTGTTTTTTTACTGGAATGCAAGGTGGATATACCAAACACTCCTGTTATCTTTGCCTATGGGATAGCAGAAATGATGCCGCCCACTATCGCCAAAAACATTGGCCTGAACGTACTGAGTATGGAGTGGGAAGATTTAATATTAAACATGAAGCAATTGTCGATCCTAAAAATATATTGATGCCGCCATTGCATATTAAATTGGGCCTTATTAAACAATTTGTGAAGGCTCTTAATATTGAGTCTAAAGCTTTCAAATATTTGCAGACTTTTTTTCCAAAGCTGTCAGAGGCGAAAATTAAAGCTGGAGTCTTTGTTGGCCCTCAAATAAAAAAAATTATGAACTGCGATATTTTCCCGGACCTACTTAGCAATGAGGAGAAACTAGCGTGGAACAGTTTTAAGGCAGTAGTTCATGGCTTTCTTGGAAATCATAGGGATGAAAATTATGATGAGCTGATAACTGGCATGATTACGAATTTTTCCGCCATCGGATGTAGAATGTCGCTAAAGATGCACATGTTACATTCACATCTGGATAAATTCAAAGATAATATGGGAGCTTATTCAGAAGAACACGGGGAGCGATTCCATCAAGATATAATGGAGTTTGAGAAACGCTACCAAGGCCAGTATACGGAAAGCATGATGGGGGACTATATTTGGACGTTAATAAGAGAAAATGTTACCGAATATGGCAGGAAAAGCAGGAAAAAGCATTTTTAAACATTTAAACTGTATTCTAAAACTAAATTTATAAGAATAAATCTTAAATTGATTTTTACTATACTAGAATAAATCAAATCTATGTCAAATTTTGATGAATTTTCATGTTTTTCGTTTTTCTCATTTTTTTCGAACAAAACCAAATCAAAAACTTTTTTATGTTCATATTCTTATTTCTGGGTGCAAAAGCAATAAAAAAATATACGCACGACCCATGTACAAAAATGTTGTTGACCAGTGTTATAGAAGAACCCCCAGCGGGTTAGTGGGCTTAGAATATCCCCGCGGTATGTATGCCTGTCGTAAGAGGCGAATAAAATATCAAATTGATTTGAGAGGTTGTGTAGCGTAACCCTCTCAAGTGGTTGCCAGCGCAATATATAGCTTCTCCAACCCAATTGTCAATCTCACCTACCCGGCCCGAATCCTGTTTCATTAACAGCCGAGGCTCTGGCAACCCCGCACTCCCGATGGATCTAGGGGTTGGAGGGCGATATGGCCTAGAAGGTTGCATATGGTCATGCCAAATCGTTCCCGAGATGGTCGGGCTGGTACCTTTATGGTGCTTGTTACCGCAACGTACCGGATCTGCATCCAGCAAAGGACCATCAACATCGATAACACTCCCCAAGGCATTCGGGGATTGTCCTTATCTCTACAACAACATAGTAGAACGCAACTTTCATTGTTAAATCGCAAAACCTCTGAATTTGTAGAACTTAACTGCTTTCGTCAGCTATCTAATTTACATAACCGAAAAGCAGTGAAATTCCAAAATTCTCGATACGCCCAAGTGACCCCGTATGTTGGGGTGTTATCGTACGGGACATAGGAAAAATCGCTTTACTTTACAAATCAATTATCCTACAGAGAATTTATTTTAAAATTAAATGCAAAAAGCGTACATAAATAATTATAAGCTATATGCAATTCTTTAAGTAGTATTTCCCTTTGAATTGCGCAGTTTCATTAATAATTTACGTATCATTGTAAATGAAGTGATCACAGGCACCATTATGGGCAGGAATAAAGGAATGTATATGGCATATTTTTGTTCATCTGGAAAATATAATTGTGCCAATAAGCTCGCATCAAAGAAAGCATGCTCCGAAGCGATGAAAGCACTACGCGCATAATCGGAAGCAGTCAATAAATGTCCTTCGGCTAACGCTTGCTTAGCCAGCAACAGTTTATTGTAAGCATCATTAATGGACTCGCCAACATCATCATTGATAACAATATAACTTATATTGTCTGTAAGGAAAATAGTATATTGTTTCAGAATTATGTTAAAAGGATATTAATATACTCACCCAGCAGCTTAATAAGACTCTGCAAGGTGTTACTCGCTGTGGTAATGTGCATTACAGCGCTACGTCGAATGTATGCTTCATATTCCCAACGACGTGGTGCTATTTGCTCCAGCGCAACTGTTTTGACGCCTTCCATATTAAACTTAAAATTACAAATTTGGAAGATTGTCTCATGTGTCTCTTGTAATATTACAATTGCTTACCTCTATATTTATATCCAATAGTTTCTGCAATTGGTACAACATAATTTGCATTACATCATTTGTATTAACATAAAACTCCACAGGCTCTTGTGCATTATTATATGACAAACATGCTTCGGTGGGGGGATTGCTAATAATTATACCACCCCATTTAGGCGAAATAAAAGAGTCAACATTATGGCGTGTCGCTTGCTTATTCTGACGATTATATATGTGTACGGGGGCAATGTCGCACGGTGTTATATAAACAACTAAATTTATGGCTGGTTTGGCAGTTATGCCAACACCTAAGTTTTTCTCAATCGATGTTATAATATGGGGCAAATCAGACTCTCCCAAAGCATAATGACGTCCGAGTTTTGTACTATCGCGCACCTGTTTCAAATCAGCCTCAAAAGGTAATTGATATTTCCATTGGGTTGTGAGGGTGTAGTTAGATATTTGTGAAACCTCTTTTAGAAATGGTGCAATGTAAGCTATGGGACAAAAGAAGTTAATAACAGTTCAGTATGAAAATTGTATAAAGGTACACACTTTCTACAGCCATGCGTACATTCCATTTAGCATTCATTATATCTGGACGTGGATTGAGTATTGAAACTACGACATCATATTCGGGCTGCGGCGCCTCGGTTTTTACTGCACGTCGATAGTTTTCAAAAACTATTTGTTGAATACGATGCGTTTGTAGAATAAGTTGATTTAAAACATTCTTAATACGACTGGAAGCTGTAAAACAATTGGAAAACGATTCATTTTTTTTATCATGTTGAAAAAAAAAGTTTGGGAACTAGAACGATGCAAAGATTTTTGTTGACTAATCGTTTGGTGGCTGCTGAATTATCTTTTAAAATGGAATCTGTTACGTAATTTTTTTCACGAAAATCAGAGCAATCGGACAATTTTTGGTTAAAATACTTTTTTTAAGTTAAGCTCGTGTTCGAACAAAAAATGTTAACAAAGATACGCCTTTGTATTTATGTAATGTTCTGATTAATTCAATCATTTGGGCTCACTATCAAACCCGTAGTATGGAAAAAAACTTGACAATTAAATAAAAAAAATTTAATTTATATGCAGCAAAGGACTTTGTCGTCAGCAACACAACCAAAAGCCTTCAGGGAGTGTTGTTACCATTAATACGGGTTACGAGGTAAGCTCCCTGATTTTTAATTACAAAAGTTGCGTGTTGAATTTTTTTTGTAAATGATTATATCGGTAATTCATTACTTTAGCTCACAACTGCTAAAGCTCGTCTAAAAATTTCGAAAGCGGAAATTGAAAATTGTATTTCTTAGGGACGGAAAATAATTATTTTTTTTTCGGAGTGGGAAAAGTTCGGGTAAAAAATTGTCCTAGGTTAAAATGTTTGAGTTCTCAGGTATCCCCATAGCAATATCATGTCGAATCATGCATCCTTTTTATTTTTCGAACTTTTTCCATTAAAGTCCACATATAAAAGTAAAATATGTATTTTTATTTTTTGAGTCCAATAGAACTAGTTAAACTCGGACTTTTAAAAATAAAAGTCCGGAAATAAAAGTTAAATGCGGACTTTTATTTTTTAAGGCCGAAATAAAAGTCCGGCTTGATAACAAAGAAACGGCTCATCAGAAATAAAAAAAAATTTTTAATTATTTATTTCCAGACTTTTATTTTTAAAAGTCCGAGTTTAACTAGTTCTATCGTACTCAGGTAATAAAAATCCGAAAATAATTTTTATCTAAATATATAAAAGTCCAAAATTAATAGTTTTGCAAGGAATTATATTATAAAAGAAATAACAGCTTCCGCCCCTGGTATTTCTGCGTACTGCGCAAAAATACTATGGATCCCACCCCCGTTTTCGGAGCGCTCCGGTTCCTTTTCGGTTTTTTGGAAAAATCTTTTGACAGTGATAAAATTTTTGATTTCCGCTTTCGGATTCGTTCCTGGACAGGTTCTAGCAGTTGTGAGCTAAAGTAAAAAATTACCGAAAACAAATTTGCAAGGGTTGACGGAAAATCTTTCCAATATGCATCAACTTTGTTAAACTTCAAAGTATAATTACGTTTTCCAAAAAATGTATCTACAAAAAGCCTGGAAGTATCTTACGAAAATTTTTTCGCAATACATTTGATTCAAACTGAAAACATATTTGGAACCTACAAGTATCATTTCGCATTAATGCTGAACGCTCTGACGTCATCAAGACTTCTTCTTCTAACTTCGGCCATTCGATAAAAATGAAATCACCCGCTCTTATTTGCTCTTGTTTCAACAATTGTGTTTCGATATTAGCAGGAGTTTTCGAATTAACAGCCTTTTCGAAAGGTGCAATCTGAACGAATTGTGGATACCATAAACCTAAAAGTTATGAAAGTAGAAAAAACAATCAAAGTGGTACAAAATGAAAGTGCAAGAATACACACCGTTGTCAGTATAAGCTTCTGACAGCTCTTTGACGAGCAGTTCCCCACGCTCCTTTTCGAAGGTAAATATCGCAATTTTCGTGGTAATTTCTATTGGCTCATCACTCAAACTCATTATATCCGCTGATGGTAAATTTACTCTTTAAAGAAATAAATCGCATTGAATTGATTATTATACATTTTCATTATCTTAAAATTACCTGTAGACTTCCGTTGTCTTCCACCACATCGGCACTCCAATTATAATGACAAGGATCATAAAAGACATCGAAGCAAAAAGACGGTATTTGTCTAAAACAAAAAATAAAAAAAAGACAAACGATGTACAACACTCGTCAGGGTATTGAACTAAACCAATTTTAGTATTTTTCTCGTTTTTCAAAGTCATCCTCGGCTTTCGAAGTTCGAAACGAAAAGCACTGCAATACATTTTTTTATTGATTATGTTAAAAATGTGGGCGTGATCTATCTTCTTTTCTCATATAGACTTTTTTCTTTTGAAGTTCATGTAACAGGATTTATATGTGGTCAAAATACATTTACAAAAAAATTTGCGGATCAGGTAATGCGACACACATATGTGTTCCCATGGATTTTGATGCGCTGAGTCCAAATCGGAATTGGCCTATCAAGTCGCGTTTCGGCCATAACCTTCAAAAGAGGAAACTAGCGATTGATCATATTTGAGGCTAAAGTCCAACCGGGCTCTGACAGGCTGATTCTGATAGCGGATTGAGATTCAGCGCATCAAAATGTATGGGAATACATGCATTACCCAGTTCAATTATCCTATGCCTTTTATAGCTTCGTAATTTTGGCGTTTATTTTTGTCGGAGATCTTCCTTCTCACCCCTTATAATAACGATCCATCACAGAATTTTTCAAATTGGATTTAACAAAGCACGAATTGGGTTTTATAAAGAGACCATTGGATTCCAGAATTGATACTTTCAAAAATTCAAGTAATCTTTTCTGAAATCCAGTTGACTTTTGTAAAATACCATCAAAGTTTTGTTAAATTCCGCTGACTTTTTTAAAATTCAATTGGCTATTCCACAATGCAGCTGACCTTAAAATACATCTGGAAAAAATGTAGTTATTACTTTTATAGTAGTATTTTTTATTTTATGAAAATGTTTTTGTAGTTACGGCAAAATATTTTACTCAGTTAGCAATATTTTTGTAATAATATGATATAATAACAATAATAATAAATACAAATAAGAAATGATTTCATTTCGGCAAGTCATTATTTATTATTTTTGGTGCATTGGAAAATTTAACAAAATTTATTCTTTATAACTGCAGGAAATAACATAAACCGGTCCTCTATCCAGCGGCGTATTTCGAGAAACATATTTTGTAAATTTCGTTGTGCCTTCACATCGGTAAACAATATTTAGAGCATTATCTACGGGTGTAATTGTTAAAAGAACGGAATCGTCTTCTTCGTCGCAATCATTCGCTTGACGTGGTTCATCCGATTCCGGCGAAAGATATGTAACAACGCCAGCCCCTTCACTTGCATTTAAGTAATATATTAAATCTAGGGTATTCTCTTCACAAATGGCACAATCACCCAACACGGTATAATTTCCATGCGACCAACGTTGTATTTGCATATAATACTTGGGATCACTAGCATTTGGGCCAGCCAAGTCAAGATCCGTAAAATCACGTAATAACGCAAACATTTCCTCACTTGAAAAAAGTGTAATTAGGGTTGAAATAGTTTTACTGGCGCTATCAATTTCCAGCACTTCGTAATTATGAGCATTCGCTGGTCCTTCTAAACGCCATTTTAGTGACATATCGGATAAGAGTTGCTCTAACACCTCTTCGAACGTTTCACGTCTTAAAAATTCATATAAACAAATTTCTGAATTATCTTCAATACGTTTTTGAATACTATTTTTTGTTTGTGCTTTTAGGTACACTACGTTAATGATTTCGTCCAAATGAACTGCAGGCTGATTTGAAGGTGAATTAAATTCAAGCTTCCCAAATGGCCGCATTATATCGGCAATTACATCATCATTAGATGCGCCATGAAACCAACCGTTTATGGTGAGACGAGGATAATCGAATGATGTCACCTCACCCACTTGATGAAATGATCGTGAACCAACTTTAAAAAATGCAAATTGATTATTCTTCGGTGATATTTTACGTTTCACAGGGAAAATCGGAAAACAATTTTCATCGCTTCCGAAAAGTTCGAGATAACCTCCTTGCTCCTCAGTCCATTGTTCTGCATTCTCCCATGGTGATAAATAATAGATGAAAGCAATTTGTCGATCCTTCAGCAAATCGTCGTGCACCAAGAGGTAATCACCACATGTGTACATAGAGCACGATGCAGATACATAATCTAGTTTGAGGCCGGTCAAAGCCTCCAACCATGGACGTACAGTACGCCGTAGCATTTGTAGGAAGGCGGAAAGGGATTTACATGTAGACATGTTGGACAAATCAGTGCTTTGATAAAATTCATATAAATCCATTTGCTTTCGTGACCAATGCACTTTGTATACCATATCATCCACAAGCTGTTTGCATGTCGTTTTATTTTGCAGTAAATCTGGCAGAAGGCATACTTGGAAGGGGTCTCTATACACTTGTACATTCGAAGATGGATCGTGGAAGTCATCTTTCACTTGCACATTCCATTGTGTTGTTAGCAATTTTGTAAATGTGGGTGTTGTATATGAATGATTGAGTGTTAAATCTATTATTACAGGAAATTCTGTGCCACCGGAGAGCTTTGTGACTTTAGATGGAGGTTCACCATTTATCGTACCTGCAGTTGCAGACTTGCGAAAATTGATATCGGGAGCATCTGGAAATGGAACGTAATGAATTTCATTGTATTAAATGAAAAAATTACAATTCTCATACCTTATGAAGTAGGTTTCTTAAAAATAAATTTTCACATTTAGTGTTTCGATTACTTATTATAACTCTTTAAAATAAAATATGTAGTAACGAATTAGCGCGAAGTCCGAACTAGTTTCAACGTTCTGCAAATGAAATCTATCTAAAGTACTAAGTAGGTGGAGCGACTATATTGTAAAGGCAATAACATCATACACCTCTGTGAAGTGAAGAATTATTGACCAGTTAAGAGGTTTTCCTTCCAATGCCAATATCAGTATTGGTAGTTAGAGTGGTAGTTGTCCTTGTTGTTGTAGCGGTAGAAATACTCCCCGAAAGTATTGGGGATTGTTTTCGAAGTTGATCTTCCTTTGCGAGATATAGATCCTGAAGGTTCTGGTAACAAGCACCATTAAGGTATTAGCGCGACCATCTCGGGGACGGTTTAATATGACCACATTGAACCTTCTAGGCCATCACGGCCCCACTCCTTATTTCCATGAGGAACTTGGGGTCGCCAGAGCTTCGGCTGCTAAAGAAAGAGGATTCGCCACGAGTAGGTGAGGTCGCTTTCCAAGGCAGTCGGTTCTATGTACCGGAGCGACTCGGGATTTTTCCCGATCAAGGACTGTCATTTCAGTGTAACCCCATTTAATTTGTGGCGTCCCTCTCACAAATTGTCATCCTCCCAGCAGCTCCTTGCAGCGGGACTGCTGACAATTGGGTAGGAGAAGCTAAAAATACCCCCAGCGGGTTAGGGGATCAGAATATACCAGCGGTAGGTATGCCTGTCGTAAGAGGCGACTAAAATACCATATTTGAGGGACTGTGTAGCGCAACCTTTCAGGTTGCCTGCGCAATATATAGCTTCTCCAAACCCAATAGTCAACCTCACCTATCCGCGGCGAATCCTGTTTCACTAACAGACGAGGCTCTGGCGACCCCAGCAGGAGGGAGGGAATGTCCCTGAAGGTTTAATTTGGCCACATAAATCGTTCCCAGATGGTCGGGCTAGCACCTTAATGGTGCTATGGTACCGGAGCGTACCGGATTTGTATCCGGCAAAGGACCATCACATCGATAACACTCCCCAAAGCCTTCGGGGAGCAACCTTATCGCTCAACAACCAACAACAGAAGCTAAAAATGGCGTTGGCGGAGCGACTCGAAATTTTTCCCGACCAGGTGCTGTCATTTCATTGTACTGCTACAATAACAACCTACCCACCCCATAAGGGAGTTCCGCTATACAACGCCTTGAATCATTTGGGAATTTTATTCGCCTCTTACAACAGGAGTACCTGGCCCTTTAGCAACCAAATCCGCTGGGGAAAGTTGTGGTGGTCAAAACCGACTGTGTTTCTCTTTGGCACGAATTATTGGGAAGACCTATTAGGAGCTTAGTTAGAGCTGTCCTAATCGTATCGCAAATTAAGGTATCATCATCATCATCATCATTTATTGCATAATAGTAAACAATGAACGCCTATCAAGACACACTGCTAAAAATGGATTGCAACATCTTTTAAACGCAAATAGTATATAATTGTGCAGTAAGGACTGTTGGCGGCCAACTTCTCCACCAGGTTTGGATGTTTGTGCTTAATGACTCGCGCTTACCTTCGTTGTCAGCTAGGTCATCACTTGTTCCTTTTTCTGTTAACTTTTCCATGATTCTCTATTAAACAGTTTATCAGTGTTTTAACAATGTAATACAAAAAATAAAAAAGATTTTTGGTTTCTTGCACAGCGAAAAAATATTTTTTTTCCAACTCTGACGGCAAATGCCGATGTCAAATTTTACCAGGGTTGCATGCATTTAAGGCCGCGGCCACAGTAACATTTTTCATATAGATGTGGCTAACAAATAGCTAAAGACCGAATTAATGGTGACTTATAACCATAAAACCATAACCAGATAAATAAGCTGATCGAACCTACCTTATGGAAAGGAATGTAATCGATTAATGGTGCCATACCATAACGCTAACGCCATAGCCAATCAATTGGTTTTTGGTTTCTCGCCATATCCATAACCTAAAAATATTTGAGTTGGTGAATTTAATAACTTTTTTTAGATTTTCTTCATTGTTTTGAATACGTTATGACTAAGATACTTATTTTTGTGGAATATCTTTGTAATTTTTTGCGTTTTCATCATTTTTATGAAATTTTCACGATTTTTAGGTTAAGGCACCATTAATCGATCACATTGAGATGGTTATGGATATGGGTATGGTTACGACTATGGCGTTAGGAAGTTTAATTTGGCTTTAAGCTGGAGTAATGGTGCCGTTTGTCGTATCGCTGTAGTCGTATCCCTGACGTAATCAGCTGGTCTGATTAATTTGAAACTTTGCATACGTATCAAGGACCGATGACAATGCAATTATTTGAGAACAGATTCCCATTTTCCTTACACGCTTATATTAGCTTCACTTGTATGACGCTTGTTTGTAACTCTCTTGCCTAGGCGCGCAAAGGCGAATTGGACCCATCTAGCGGCAATTAGCGGCAAAACGAGTTGTGCTGAATAGCGGAGACACAAATCTCTGTGCTACGATGCTATCAAAAGCAAAAATCTAAGTGGATTGTAAATACTAAACCAGCACGTTATTGCGTATTTTTTAGTTTTTATACTCAGTTGAGCAGAGCTCACAGAGTATATTAACTTTGATATGATCACAGTAGGTTGTACAGGTATAAAGAATCGAGATAGATATAGACTTCCATATATGTCCGTCCGTCTGTCCGTTAACACGATAACTTGAGTAAATTTCAAGTATCTTGATGAAATTTGGTACGTAGGTTCCTGAGCACTCATCTCAGATCGCTATTTAAAATCAACAATATCGGACTATAACCACGCCCACTTTTTCGATATCGAAAATTTCGAAAAAACTGAAAAAGTGCGATAATACATTACAAAGACGGATAAAGCGATGAAACTTGGTAGGTGAGTTGAACTGATGACGCTGAATAGAAAATTAGTAAAATTTTGGACAATGGGCGTAGCACCGCCCACTTTTAAAAGAAGGTAATTTAAAATTTTGCAAGCTGTAATTTGGCAGTCGTTGAAGATATCATGATGAAATTTGGCAGGAACGTTACTCCTATTACTATATGTTTGCTTAATAAAAATTAGAAAAATCGGAGAACGACCACGCCCACTTTAAAAAAAATTTTTTTTTAAGTCAAATTTTAACAAAAAATTTAATATCTTTACAGTATATAAGTAAATTATGTCAACATTCAACTCCATTAATGATATGGTGCAACAAAATGCAAAAATAAAAGAAAATTTCAAAATGGTCGTGGCTCCGCCCTTTTTCATTTAATTTGTCTAGGATACTTTTAATGCCATAAGTCGAACAACAATTTACCAATCCTTGCGAAATTTGGTAGGGGCTTAGATTCTGGGACAATAACTTATTTCTGTGAAAAGGGCGAAATCGGCTGAAGCCACGCCCAGTTTTTATACACAGTCGACCGTTTGTCCTTCCGCTCGGCCGTTAACACGATAACTTGAGCAAAAATCGATATATCTTTACTAAACTCAGTTCACGTACTTATCTGAACTCACTTTGTATTGGTATAAAAAATGGCCGAAATCCGACTATACCCCGCCCACTTTTTCGATATCGAAAATTACCAAAAACGAAAAAATGCCATAATTCTATACCAAATACGAAAAAAGGGATGAAACATGGTATTTGGATTGGTTTATTGACGCAACTTTAGAAAAAAACTTTGTAAAATGGGTGTGACACCTACCATATTAAGTAGAATGAAATGAAAAAGTTCTGCAGGGCGAAATAAAAAACCCTTGAAATCTTGGCAGGAATACTGTTCGTGGTATTATATATATAAATAAATTAGCGGTATCCAACAGATGATGTTCTGGGTCACCCTGGTCCACATTTTGGTCGATATCTAGAAAACGCCTTCACATATACAACTACCACCACTCCCTTTTAAAAGCTTCATTAATACCTTTAATTTGATACCCATATCGTACAAACCCATTCTAGAGTCACCCCTGGTCCACCTTTATGGCGATATATCGAAAAGGCGTCCACCTATAGAACTAAGCCCCACGCCCTTTTAAAATACTCATTAACACCTTTCGTTTGATACCCATATCGTACAAACACATTCTAGAGTCACCCCTGGTCTACCTATAGAACTAGACCCACGCCCTTTTAAAATACTCATTAACACCTTTCGTTTGATACCCATATTGTACAAACGCATTCTAGAGTCACCCCTGGTCCACCTTTATGCCGATATCTCGAAAAGGCGACCATCTATACAACTACCACCACTCCCTTTTAAAACCCTCATTAATACCTTTAATTTGATACCCATATCGTACAAACACATTCTAGAGTCACCCCTTGGTCTACCTTAATGGCGATATCTCGAAAAGGCGTCCACCTATAGAACTAAACCCCACGCCCTTTTGAAATACTCATTAACACCTTTCGTTTGATACCCATATTGTACAAACGCATTCTAGAGTCACCCTGGTCCACCTTTATGGCGATATCCCTAAATGGCGTCTACCTATAGAACTATGGCCCACTCCCTCATAAAATACTCTTTAATACCTTTCATTTGACACCCATGCCATACAAACACATTCCAGGATTACCCTCGGTTCATTTTCATACATGGTTATTTTCCCTTATGTTGTCACCATAGCTCTAAACTGAGTATGTAATGTTCGGTTACACCCGAACTTAACCTTCCTTACTTGTTTTAAACTACATTTATATTATTTGCCAAATTGATCAACATGGCCGCGCCGCGCTGTGATGCTGCCGCTAGGTGTGAATTGCTTCATAAGAATACATTCTTATTATTTAAATGTAATTATTATTTTCATGCAATTAAAATATATTTTTAATGATGACAAAGAACGTACGTAAATACACGCACCCCTTTTTTTAACACGCTTATATTAGCTTCACTTGTACTCGTATGTATGTTTGTAACTCTCTAGGCTAGGCGCGCAAATAAGAGTTACAAACAAATAAATATAGTTTAAAAAGCTAAACTACACGCTTTTAAATAATATCGAAATGAAAAGTTAAAGATAATTTTCAAAATAAGCTTAAAACTGTAAAGAATGAAAAATACTAGTATTATTGCGAAAAAACGTGGGCGCTTTGTGCCATTCTTCTCAATATCTATATTCCTATAAATGCCGTCTTCAGGTCATTAAAATTTACGAATATGTTAAAGATGAACAGACGTTTAAATCGGTAGCAAATTAACGTCCCATTAACACTTAATACAAGATCTTGATTATGTCAACCCACTTAGCTTCGAGTAGTGTTGTTGCTCAAAATTTAGTGCACTGCCCCCAACTATGGTTTTATGGTAGGAGGATACAATAGAACTAATTAGCAGTTTCAAAACAGATAGAACTAATGAACTAATTAAGTAGACCCGTTGTACTTTTCTCTATTTGTTCCTTGAAAATACAGTTAGTGTAAACATATCACATAATCGTTCTCAAATCAATATACAAACTCACTTGTTCAAAAAAGAATAGGGACAATTTACTGCCAAATACTAAATCAATTATATCAGCAGAACTCAACATCTTCCTTGGAATAGAGCGCCCTATAAAAATAACATTTAAAGGTTGTTGCAATAAATTACATTTTATGACTCAATAGCCTATATTACTATTTTAATTAACTTTACATGCCTGATCGTCGTGGTGTTGTTATTTTGTTTGTTTAGGTGTTCCACCTATGCAGATCTACTGCTCGTGGTAAAAAAAGTATGTTGTGTGGATTTGATTTTGTACAGCACTTTATATCTGCTTTTGCAACTCTTTCCACAGGGATTTTTAAGGTCATCATTTTTGTTTGTTTTTTAGTAAATTAAGAATTGTGAAATTTTCACAGGTGAGTATAATTTCCTTCGCAGGTAAGTAGCTTTTCTAAGTGAGCAAGTGAGGTGAGTATAATTTATTGCAGGAGTAAGTTTAATTTTCTTCACAAATACTATTCGTAATATGTTTGCACTTACCTAAAACCAAAAAAAGGGATTGGAAAATAACTGGTGGACCCGGCTCAAGTCGTCGGAATTTATCGGCGCCACGCAACTGTTGAGACCCCCACCTCAACCGCGACACCGAAATATTCCACGGTAGTTATGAAGACTGGCCAGCATTTAGATATATTTTTACGGCATACATATTGTAACGAATTTACTGAAATTCCTCTTTTGGCAACCTTCTGCTAACGTTCGAATCACTAAACTGTTGAATAAATAACTCCACTATTCTATAATGCAAAATTGCCTTTATTAAAGTACTTCACAATAACACTTATACTTCGCAACTGATTACTTAAATAAAACTTATTGTCGTGCCTCTATTGTTGCGTGCCTTTTATACTGTCTGGTTTCCTCGTTGCATACTTCTAAGTTTTTCTATTCTAGAATTTACTAGTTTAGTTATCAGCTACAAAATCACTACCCACAACTACGTTTATTGCACAAATTATTGCCTTCTTTTGTGAGCATCTCAGATAAGATATATGCATGTGTTTGTGCGTCTCTTCTCCGCTGCTCGTATGGACATATGGGTAGACATAATGATTGATTTATTGATGTGCATACAAGTCACTGCTTAGCACTCGGCTTAGAGATGATATTATCCCTTAGTGTTGCTAATATTCTTCACAATATGAACCTATTGGCTTAGCGTAATCAAATTTGCTTAGCTCAACATAAGATAAGTTTTGGTTACGGGTTGACTGTGCCTGCTTTTTAGCTATAAAAATATATATAAGCATAAATTAATGAATTTTAAGCCACACTACACCACAATAAATAATATATCCTGGTAGCACCAACCTCTAGTTGGGACCTTTGTGTATACATGCTCGTCGAAACTGTCACTAAAACTCTAAGTTCTACTCAAAACTCTACATTTTTAAACAGAAACAAAACAAACAACTTCCATGGAGAAACCTATCAAGTCTCATGTAAGCTGTGTAACTCGAACCACGCAATGAAATTTTGTGTAAAATAAAAAAAAATATGCATAAAAAAATTGTTTTTCGTACCAACATCTCCAGCTTGATTGTCAGCGCAATTTTACTGCCAAAGAAGACATCACCCCCTCTTACATTTTCAATCCCAATCAAACGCACTGTCTGCGACGGCCTCTAGACCTCAGGTAACCCTGGCCCAAACCTCAACTCATCAGCACCATAGAGATGAAGAACAACCATCTACGTCAAGGCAAGTAGCGATGCAGAAATCTCAGGATACCAACACACTTCTTGGCAGCTGCGAAACAACCCTATTCCTCGCGGCAATACTCCCTATACATTACTCGAGGCAATATCATAAAATTCCTGCACTCATTGACTAAAGCTCTCAAAAACGTTTTTGGCGTCCCCAATCCAAAATCGAACAACTTGCGAAGTCACACTTTGCTCCTCTGATTTAAGCAAATGATTTGTACCAATGCTATTTTGCACCATCTACTCACTCATTTTTCCCAAGTAATAAAATCTCTAAGGTCAGCTCAACCCTTCAAAAATCGACATGGTTATCACGGTACAACCCCCAAGAAACCCTTATCGCTCACATTCGGATGGGTACCCAGCGGAACAGCCCGGGAACTAGTATCGGCCTTCACCATCTCATCTCAGCATCCTACTCAAACGCTTCTGGAAATAGGAAAAAACCCCAGCAAACTTATACAGATCGAGAACCAATGTTGTGAGGCCTCTAAAGCATCACAACCACGCCGCCACTACAGCAAACTCCATGAATAACGTATTATATAGAGGCCCGATTCTCCGAAACGAATTGACATCTATAATTATCAACTGGCGCCTCTACAAGTTCATTTTCGATGGCGCCTTCAAAAAGTGTATCGCAAAATCGTAGTCAAGGACGAAGATCAAGACTTCCAAAGAACTATCTTTAGGAAAGCCCCTCAAAATCCGATAGAATAAAAAAATAAATAACCGTAACTTTCGGTGTTAAGTACGCGCAATACCTCGCAATCCGCACACTTCACCAACTCTCTCACTCCTTCAAAGGAAAAAAACACTCCCCCACTAACATCATACTAAGAGAAACTTATGTAGATTATGTCCTCTCTATGACTCAAACTATCAAAGCTCTAAAATTAGCAGGATTTCCTTTAAGAAAAATAAACGCAAATCAAGCAAAAATACTGGAATCAAAACCAGACTCTGATGTCCTAGATACAGAATTTCTCAAATTCCATGACACTATTACAACCTTAGGAATATGATGGAACGCAGTAATTGACTCTTTTTCGTACTCACATGACCCTATTCCCGACTTAAAGTCAAAAACAAAACGGCAAAAACTCTCAGCCGTAGCGAAATTTTTGACCCGGTTTGAATGGCTATCACCAATAATGATCTTAGCAAAAATCCTTCTCCAGTAGCTCTGGTAAGAAGGAACCGGCTAGGATGAAGATGTCAAACTGGAATCCCTTTACAAGTGGAACACCTTCTGCGCAAATCTTCCAGATATCAGCAGTATAAATATCTCTCGATGGTCGCAATTTTCCTCTAATAAATGCATCAAAATCCACGGTTTCTCTGATGCCATGCATTTGCTGCATGTGTTTATTTAAGAATGCAGCACGATGAGAACTCCCTCAACCCACTTCTTTATGGCAAAAAACAAAGTGGCATCCCTGCAGGCAGGTAACATGCCACGACTAGAACTCTGCAGAGCCGTGGTATTGTCGAAATAAATAACTCAAACTCAATTTGAATTGAAGTACCGCCACCCGAACTGACACTCTGGTCAGATTCCTCCATTGTGTTGGCCTGGCTAGAAAAACCCCGACGTATGTACACGGAAAACTTATGTGGCATACAGAATTTACCCAAATGTTGCAGAACGTCAGCAACACAATTTAGCGCCACGTATCTAGCGATGACAACCCCGCCGATTTAAGAACTCGAGGATGCAAACAACAAGATTTAGTTAACTGCTCGTTATGGTAGAATGGACTTCAATAGCCCTCTAATTCTGGCCCAAATACTCCCCTACCAATCCATCTCCTCCCGGAGAAAAACCACATACGCCATAAAGTGCAATATTTTATAAGAAGCTTCGACAACGAAGTTTTTACCATTTATTATTTTTTCCAAGCCAAACTTCTACTGGTTCACTTTTCGCAAAAGAACAACTTTAAAAAGCTACTTTTATAGAGTGCAACTATTCAAGAGAGATATTGAAGTGCTGCTAATATAATTTATTTAGTATTTCGCACTAAGTTGTCCTATTATTTTTCCATCATTGTATATAAATAAACAATTAAATAAATAATGCAAGGTGCGATAACCTCCGAAGACATTTAAGGCCGAGCTTCTCTTTCAATTTGCGTAGTTCTCCTTTTAATTTTCCTTAAAATTGGCGGGACTGGCTCTACATGTTTTATGCCGCCGCCGATGCATTTTCGCTGAGAAGCTTCTCATGGTAAAAATACACCCCGCGTGTTTGACGAATCAACTTTTTTCCAAATTTTTGATGTTACTTTACCTGGGAGTTGAACCCAGGACCCTCGGTGTGATAGGCGGAACACCCTACCACCACACCACGGCGGGGGCCTATGGTAATTGTCATATTTCTATATTGCTTTTATTTCACAACAAAATTTTGTATAAATAGCACCCACAAATTTCAACTTCCTTCACTTTAAACTTAAAATCTATATAACTCTTCCATGTGAATATGATTCGCGAATGGTAGAAATGGATTTAGCTGTAATTGTATTAAAAAAACGCTTTTACCCGAGCTTAAGAATACAATAATAGCTTTATGCGAAACTGAATTAAACCCGGGCGTAAAGTTGCGAGTTAGTGGATAGGGTTCGACAAATGCAAACAGTGAACTCCAATCTGCAGAATTTGAAGTATTCCCAATCAACGAATGTAAAACTGTTTATGCGGCTCGTTATGCGGCGTTAAGGAAAAATTTCCCAACAACACTAATTTGTTTAGTAGATCATGGAGAATGGAGAACTTTATGCAGTGCTATCAGGTGGGGTACAACCGTGGTTCCACTGTTATCCTGCTTTATATACAAGTATAAGTAATATTGAAGTTCAAGGGTTTTTAACTTTGCAATAAAAAATATTAATTGCAAGGTGTTTTTTTAAATCGACTGCTGAGTTCACCTAACTCGGCTGAACGCCCCATTTCAGAACTTTTTTCATAAACATCCTAGCTCACGTCAAAGCATAGAATTTATGCTAAGATAGAGCGTTTTTGGAACGGCAGCTGAGATATGGTAATATTTCATAAGCAGTCGAAATGGCGATATTTCTTTTTGTGTTATTTACAAATAATTAATAAAAAATGTAATTGCGATTTACCTTGGTTGTATGCATTTAAGATGTGACGCATGCAAATGCCTTAGGTTGGGAGATCAAACTTTAAACATAGCTTTAAAGTTCCCTCGTTTATGAATAGAACATGAAACAAAAAGAAAATAACGAAATAAGTTAGGCAAACTTGGCCGATCCATGTCGGTATAAAACAACTGATCCAACCATGCATAGCGCCCTTGGCATTATTATTTTTGTTCTGAAATGTTTTGGCTACGTGCGTAAGTTATTGATTGTGTAGCTTGTGATTAGCTTTTTGCATTTTCTATTTTTAATAAGCTATTACATCTTTGAAGGTATACTTCTTTAAAGCCAAATTAAACTTCCTTAACCCTAACGCCATAGTCGTAACCATACCCATATCCATAACCATCTCAATGTGATCGATTAATGGTGCCTTAACCTAAAAATCGTGAAAATTTCATAAAAAATGATAAAAACGCAAAAAATTACAAACATATTCCACAAAAAATAAGTATCTTAGTCATAACGAATCCAAAACAATGAAGAAATTCTAAAAAAGTTAATAAATTCACCAACTCAAAATATTTTTAGGTTATGGATATGGCGAGAAACCAAAAACCAATTGATTGGCTATGGCGTTAGCGTTATGGTTAATGGATTACATTCCTTTCCATAAGGTAGGTTCGATCAGCTTATTTATCTGGTTATGGCTTTATGGTTATAAGTCACCATTAATTCGCCCTTTATGTACGTTATGAAAAAATTGTGGAGAGTGACATTTTAAAAAATGTGACACTAAAGTGAGTTTGTGTGTGTATGTTCGCTGTGAATTGTTCGCGCAGAATTGTTTTGAGTGGGATGTACATTAGACCGGGTCGGTTCCCATTTAAAAAAAGGGGTGAAGTCCGCCCGTAAATTTGAAGCTTATGTTGAGAGTGTTTTTTAATTTATTTAAATCTTTCGAAGTACAGCCGAAATTGTTTTTGCTTGGATATTTTATATCCGATTTTTTAATTGATACGTCATTATATTGGTCTTCGAAATCTGCATTTTTGCTTTTAATGTCATTTCGAGCAATGAAGTCCTTTTCACTTGATTAGGTCCCTGAATTGTGTTCTATCCCTCCTAAAGTACCTATTGTTTTACCAGCCGAAAGTATTTCAAATTCATGACATTGTTGCTTTTAAACCGTATCCCTAAAGGCTTGGTTCCCTCGAAAGCGGTTGTCAAAAATGTTGCAATGTAAAAGTAATTATGTGGAAACTAAAAGACGGTGAAGTTCACCGTTCAATTCGTTCTTCCACGTCATACTCAAAGCGGTGAATAATTTGTGAAAGTTTTGAGTTATTTTAATATATATAAATACTAACTATTTTTAATTTACATTTTTTGATAAAACTGAAACAAATTTAAAAAAACAAACCATGAAAACCTAAAAAAATGTGAAAAATGGTGATACCAAATTGGTATGCATTGGCAGCGCTGGTGGACCAACTTAACAACAAAGTGGTGCCGCTGATGAGGGACGTCAAAAAGTTGTCCTAATTGAAAAAAACTTTTTCTTTTAAGTCAAATTTTAACAAAAAACTTAATAACTTTACATATAAGTAAATTATGTCAACATTAAACTCAAGTAATAATATGCTGCAACAAAATACAAAAATTAAAGAAAATTTCAAAATGGGCGTGGCTCCGCTCTTTTTCATTTAATTTGTCTAGAATACTTTTAATGCCATAAGTCGAACAAATATTTACCAATCCTTGTTAAATTTGGTAGGGGCATAGATTCTATGACGGTAACTGTTTTCCATGAAAATGGGCGAAATCGGTTTGAAGCCATGCCCAGTTTTTATACACAGTCGACCGTCTGTTCTTCCGCTCGGCCGTTAACACGATAACTTGAGCAAAAATCGATATATCTTTACTAAACTTAGTTCACGTACTTATCTGAACTCACTTTATTTTGGTACAAAAAATGCCCGAAATCCGACTATGCCCACGCCCACTTTTTCGATATCGAAAATTACGAAAATTAAAAAAAATGCCATAACTCTATACCAAATACGAAAAAAGGGATGAAACATGGTGATTGGATTGGTTTTTTGATTCAAAATATAACTTTAGAAAAAACTTTGTAAAATGGGTGTGACACCTACCATATTAAGTAGAAGAAAATGAAAGAGTTCTACAGGAGGAAATCAAAAGCCCTTGGAATAACGGCAGGAATACTGTTCGTGGTATTACATATATAAATAAATTAGCGGTACCCGACAGATGATGTTCTGGGTCACTCTGGTCCACATTTAGGTCGTATCTCGAAAACGCCTTCACATATACAACTACCACCACGCCCTTTTAAAATACTCATTAACGCCTTTCATTTGATACCCATGTCATACAATCACATTCCAGGGTTACCCTAGGTTCATTTTCCTACATCATTTTCCCTTATTTGAAAAAGGATGAAGGAAAATCGTTCCAAAAAACGTCACCCTTGGTCTACAATTTGGTCGATATTTCCCAAACGTATGTGATATGTAAAAACCACTTATAAACCGTCTATGAAACCCTACGAAATCAACACAGCTAAGCTCTCAGCTGAGTATGTAATGTTCGGTTACACCCGAACTTAGCCTTCCTTACTTGTTTATATTGCTTTTGATTTTTGCATTTGTAATTGTTTTTGCTTCATAATTGTTTTTGCTTCATTTTTGTTATTTACACTTGCTGGTGCAGCTTCCCTTCCAATTTGCGTCATGATCCCCTTTATTTTACCTACAAATTGGCGGGACGGGACCTACATATTTTATGCTGACTCCGAACGGCATTTGAAAAGGCAGATGAGTTTCATTGTATTCTCAAAAATGGTTAAAAGTCCTGTCATCGCCAAATTCATAAATGTTAGTCATCAATACTGGCGAGGTATCAAAACTGCTGTAGTGCTTTCTTAAATCGAAATATAACGAAACTGGTCGTAAATTTCAAAATACAACCTACCCACATGTGCTCAAGAGTAGCGAATGAAAATTTCTTAACAGTTTATTTCACCAAGGTAAACACAACAAGCATTTCCCCTTCGTATTCGAAAGATGGTAGTTCTGAGCTTCAACTCGCTATCTATCGCGGTATGGTCTAGAAGTTTCAATGTGGGTCATATTAAATTATTCCCGAGATGGTCGAGCTTGTACCATAATGCTGTTTGTTACTGGTACGTACCGGATCTATATCAGTCAAAGGACACATCAACATCGATAACACTCTTCACAAACACCGGGGAGTGTCTTTATTGTTACAACAACAACAACAATTGGGTTGTTTTTTTTGTATCGATTGAGGCTAAATTTCTATATTACCATAGAAGCCGTCTAAAAATCATTAAACTCTACGAATATGTGAATGATGACCAGACGGTTAAATCCATTACAAATTAACATCTCATTAACACTTAACACAAGATCGAGCAGTTTTGCTCAAAACTTAGTGCACTGCCCCAACTATGGTTTTGTGACAGTATACGTTTATATCAGTTTGAAAAGATAGAAATAAGCAAGTGCAAATATTTTCAAGGAAATATTTTAAAAACTGTTTGTTCAACTGGTTTTAAACTATCACTATACATAATTGCGTATTCATGAAAGTTAAATAGGTTTATTGAGCTCATATTATAGGGGAAATTTCTATGGAAATATCATTTTAAAACGCTTAATTAGCCTTTTGTTCTATCTATAAACAGTTTAAATTTTAGCAGAAACTTTCCACCGAAATTTACTCAGCTAATAAGGCCGAGTAAATAAAAAACAAATTGTTTTTGTATAGCTTTAAATTAAATTAAGAAGAATTTTTATTGTATTGTTGAAATTCCTGAAATCTAGCTCTTGTTTATGTTTTAATCACATGACCCAATATGTATAAATAGTGCCCACAAAATTTAGCTGGATTCACTTTATACATAAAAATTTGGTAAGAGCATAGCTTCTATGACGATAACTGTTTTCTGTGAAAATTGGCGAAATCGGTTGAAGCCACGCCCAGTTTTTATACACAGTCGACCGTCTGTCCTTCCGCTCGGCCGTTAGCACGATAACTTGAGCAAAAATATATCTTTAACAAACGCAGTTCACGTACTTATCTGAACTCACTTTATCTTGGTATTAAAAATTAGAGCTTAATATTCCTTCTCGAACACAAGCGAGATTTTCGAGACCCGAGACATCGAGAACTCGAATTCTCGCCAGATTCTCGTGTCTCGAAGTACTCGTAAATCTCGCGGGCTTCTCGACATTCTTACTTAATCGCTGTATGGACAGTATTTATACACATGTTTTTTTTACTTGTGAGTTGTTTGTTAATTTTATTGCTTCCATGAAATTTAACTCAAAACATATTTATTATACATACAATTTTGTTCGCAATATTTTATTTTTCAACGATACATCAAGAACAAGGCTTATCGCAAGATTCCTCGACATCGTCGAATTACTCGTAAGGCTCGCGAGATTCTCGAATCTCGAATTACTCGTAATACTCACGATCTTTATCGACTGTCAATTCAGTCGCTGCATTAGCAATATTCTATACATTTCGGGGTTTTTTACTTGTGGTTTTGTGGACATTTTGGCTTGTGCTCCAGAAGAAATCGTAAGCTCTATATAAACCAGCCAATGAATCGATTAAGTTGAATATCGGGAAGCTCGCAAGCCTTACCAGTAATTCGAGATTCGAGAATCTCGCGAGCCTTACGAATAATTCGAGATTGGAGAATCTCGCGAGAAGGCGAGATTTGACAGAAATCTCTTCTCGAACATGTTCGAGAAATCGTAGGCTCTATTATAAATGGGCGAAATACGCCAATGACCACGCCCACTTTTTCAATATCGAAAATTTCGAAATATGAAAAAATTGCTATTATTCTATACCAAATACGAAAAAAGGGATGAAACATGGTGATTGGATTAGTTTTCTGACGCAAAACTATAACTTTAGAAAAAACTTTGTAAAATATGTGTGACACCTACCATATTAAGTAGAAAGAAAATTAAAAAGTTCTGCAGGGCGAAATCATATGCCCTTGGAATCATGGCAGGAATACTGTTCGTGGTATTACATATAAATAAATTAGCGGTACCCGACATTCTGGGTCACCGTGGTCCACATTTAGGTCGATCTCTCGAAAACGCCTTCGCATATACAACTCCCTTTTACAAACCCTCATTAAAACCTTTAATTTGATACCCATGTCGTATAAACACATTATAGAGTCACCCCTGGTCCACCTTCATGGCGATATCTTGAAAAGGCGGCCACCTATAGAACTATGGCCCACTCCCTTTTAAAATACTCTTTAATACCTTCCATTTGATACCCATGTCATACAAACACATTCCAGGGTTACCCTAGTTCATTTTCCTACATAGTGATTTTCCCTTATTTTGTCTCTAAAGCTCTCAGCTGAGTATGTAATGTTCGGTTACACCCAAACTTATTCTTCCTTACTTGTTGCTCTTAATGTCATTTCAAGCTATGAAGTCGTTTTCGCTTGATTAGGTCCCTGAATTGTGTTATATCTCCCCTAAAGTACATTGTTGCTTTTAAACGTATCTCTAAAGGCTTGGTTCCCTGAAAGCGGTTGCCAAAAATATTGCAATGTAAAAGTAATTATGTGGAAACTAAAAGACGGTGAAGTTTACGTTCAATTCGTTCCTCACCGTTTTTTCTCACCGTCATACTCAAAGCGGTGAACAATTTGTCAAATTTTTGAGTTATCATATTTAGTTTAGAAATTTAGACCAAAATTTGCAAACATTTGTGTTCGATACATTGACCTCAATAGTCTTCGTTTCCGGCCTTACGATATAAGAGCTCATTATGAATGACCGCCTTCAGTTTTCAGACAAGTTCGCCTATCCCCTACGTTAGTGTAGTAGAACACCCGATAATTTGGTCGACTGTCTTGAGAAAGCTTTTGCTTAACCACTTTTAGTGTTCTTGCTATAGGCTATATCCAATGTGATTCACTCCAAGGGACTAGTTGGGGATAGTGCCGCCAACTTTAGGAAATGTCAAACCGGAACCCTTGGGTGTTGAATGATGATGTGTGAAAATCAAAATTAAGATTTCAGACACTATTGTATAGATCAGCAAATAAAGGGATATTTCAAACCCTCCTCATACATGTTGACGATATGTATATGCAACTTAAGTATGAGCTGAGAATCATTTGAAAGTAGAACTTAAACCACTGGAGCCTACTAAAGGATTTTGCATCACCTTTTTCGCGCAACTTGCTTTTTTAACAACTTGAGGACAATTAAAAATATGTTCGACATGGGTCATTTTATTTAAATTCTTGTATTTTATTAATTTTTTGAAAAAAATTATGCGAAGTGAGCATATAAATTTATTATATAACTTTTCTTTAAGTGTTTTGTTTTAATAACTTGGTGAATTCGGTGATGCGAAATCCGTGTTAAGCTGGTATTGAAATCGCCTGTTTTCTCAAATAAATTTTGAACGGTTAGAAAGTGTTAAATTTCGCAATTGGATTTTTATAACCTGCAGTGATGCGCATCCCTTGATACCCCTTTCGACCATATCGGACCAATTTTCGAGATGAACAATAAATGCCAGACAGTCTGAAAAGACAGTCTTAAAAGAGTAGAAAATATAGTAACGCGCCGAACGCCCCGCGCCGATATTTTTGACATTCGGCGGCAGCGTGCGAAAGAGGTCCCAAATCGGCGGCGGCGGCGGCGTTTATCGGCGGCGTATATTTCTAGTTTGTAACAAATAAATATATGTAGTTTAAAAAACTAAACTAAACTAACTAAACTAAACGAAAAATACTAGTATTATTGCGGAAAAACGTGGGCGCTTTGTGCCATACTCCTCAATTTCTATATTCCTATAAATGCCATCTGAAGCTCATTAAATTTTACGAATATGTTAAAGATGAACAGACGTTCAAATCGGTAGCAAATTAACGTCCCATTAACACTTAATTCAAGATCTTGATTATGTCAACCCACTTAGCTCCGGGTAGTGTTGTTGCTCGAAATTTAGTGCACTGTCCCCAACTATGGTTTTGTGGTAGGAGGTTACAATATAACTAATTAGCAGTTTGAAAACAGATAGAACTAATTAAGTTTAAATAAATAAATGTAAGGCGCGATAACCTCCGAAGATATCTAAGGCCGAGGTTCTCTTCCAATTTGCGTCGTGCTCCTCTTGATTTTCCCTACATGTTTTATGCCGACTCCGAACGGCATCTGCAAGGCAGATGAGTTTTCACAGAGAGCTTTTCATGGCAGAAATACACCCGGAGTGCTTGCCAAACACTGCCGAGGGGCGCCCCCCCCCCTCCCTCCATAGAAACATTTTCTTCTAATCGAAAAACCTTATTTCTAAAATTTTGAATTTGCTTTGCCCGGGGTGTGAACCCAGGGCATACGATGTGGTAGGCGGAGCACGCTACCATAATACCACGGTGGCCACCAATTAAGTTTACCCTTTGTATTTTTCTCTATTTGTTCCTTAAAAATACAGTTATTGTAAACATATCACATAATCGTTCTCAAATTAATATATCAATGCAGTTGTGCAAATATTTACAGTGATGGAAAAAAGAATAGGGGCAATTTACTGCAAAATACTAAATCAATTATATCTGCAGGTGTTGTTTTTTTTTGTTTTAGGTATACCTATGATTGTGTGGATTTAATTTTGCACGCTCTGTGTGGGTATAAACTAGGGCTGTGAACTGCGTCCGAATTTTTCAACTATGCGGATAAACCGGATATTCGAATAACCGGATAGCTAAGCAAAAAGTCCGGATATCCGGATACGTAAACGGAAAATCCGGTTATCCCTGTGTCCGGATATCGAATATAAAAGTTGAATATCTGCATATCAGAATTGAACGAAGCAAACATCGAAAAATTATTCACAAAATATGTTTGTAGATTATTAAATTATTATTAAGAAAATAGTTTAACATCAGATTACATATTTTCAATACGAGCCTTTTTTTATTCACTGTTAATTGATTTAAATGCCCCACGAATTTATTGTTATTAATGTTAAATAACATATATGGTACATAAATTTGTTGCATTTCACTGGATATTCAAAAGTACGGTTATTAACCGGATTTTCATAAATTCGGATATCCGGATAGTTTCACAAACGAATATTAACCATCCGTCCGAATTTTATCCAGTGTCAACGGATATCCGTATGGATATCCGGATATTCGAATATGCGGATTGTCCCCAGCCCTAGTATAAACGCAGTCATATATTTGTGTTTGCAAATCTTTTCACAGGGATATTTAAGATATTAAATTCTTTTTTGTTTTTTAATAAATTAGGGTTTGTGAAATTTTCGCAGGTAAGTACAATTTCCTTCTTTTCTAAACAGGTGTGTATAATTTTCTGCAGGCGTAAGTTTAATTTCCTTCACAAAACCAAAAAATGGGATTGGAAAATAAAAATGAATCTCTCCCGCTGGTGGCCCCCGACTCTAGTTTTCATTTTCGAAGAATGGAGGATTTTTACTCTAAATGGTTAGAAAGCCTGATAGGTGACCAAAGAGAATCACTCCGTAAGGTAAAAACTCAACAACTGGAACGACTTTGGGAATCACTAAAAGATTCCTATCGTATCCCTTTCCCCATTCCACAAGGTGTCTACGGGTTCTATTTTTGGTATGTTTGCATGAATGTATGTACATATGCATATACTAGTGTTTATGCACTAATGCCTGGTTTTCAGTGGGAGTTTAAACTTTACTTAAAGTTGACTAGAGTTTAACCTTGCCACTTTGTTCGATAACATAGAATTTTGCTGCTCATCTCAGCTTAAGCAGCCGAAGTGGCAACGATAAACTCAGTCAAATTTAACTGGAGTTTAATTTAACTCCTACTGAAAAACCGGTCATAAGCAGATCTAATTTATTTTATATGTATATATATTTCTTCTGTACGTGTGTTTGTCACTGAACTCCTCTTTTATGGTTTCATTTTCCTGAAATGTGATATATATGTAGGTACCTAGACCTCTCTACGCTTAGGCGACAGCGAGTACCAAAGAAGATTAAATGATGAGTAAACCTCATGACGGCCGCCGTCGTGTGATGGTAGCGTGCTCTGCCTACCACACCTAAGATCTTGGTTTCACGCCCAGGTCAAAGCAATATCAAAATTTTAGAAACAAGTTTTTTCAATTCGGAGAACTTTTTTCTAAGCGGAGTCGCCCCTCGGTAGTGTTTGGCAAGCACTCCGAGTGTATTTCTGCCATGAAAAGCTCTCTGTGAAAAGTCATCTGCCATGCAGATGGCGTTCGGAGCGGCATAAAACAAGTAGGTCCCGTCCCACCAATTTGTAGGAAAAATTAAAAGGAGCACGACTCAAATTGGAAGTGAAGCTCGACCTAAAATTTCTTCGGAGGTTATCGCACCCCACATTTATTTATTTTATTTTTAAAACTCAACGGCTACGCAAACTAGGCCATGTTATGTGAAGTAAATATGACGCTCCGACCAAGTAGGTATTCTTATCGGAACCTGTCCACGGAAGCGGAGAAAGAGGACGGCTCCCATTCCACTGGAGGGATCAGGTTGAAAGCGAGATTCAAACTCCAGTTAGCCCGACGAAGAAGCGACTGGCGTGACTTGTTGGACTGCCAAAGCCGTAAAAACGGCCAAGCGACATTTAAGTAAGTATGTAAAGATCAAATTGTGTTCTTGTAATAGATAATATACTAAGATTGTTATACCTCTATTGAAGGCGTGTTTGCTGATGTAGCGCTTGATCAGTAAATATAGAGGTATATGCATAAATCATTTAAATAACGCTTAAACTGATTTGATAGTTTTGGTAATTTTTAGAGAAAATCCTTCCAATATACATCAAGTGAAATTAACACTTTAACTTAATGTAAGTACTAGAGTCAGACCGATTGCCAAATTGAACTCATCCTTTTTCTTGAGGCTCCGCCGAATCCGGACCCAAACCATGAGGTTGTTGTTGTTGTTGTTTTTGTTGTAGCGATAAGGTTGCTCCCCGAAGGCTTTGGGGAGTGTTATTGGTGTGATCCTTTGCCGGATACAGATCCGGTACGCTCCGGTAACACAGCACCATTAAGGTACTAGCCCGACCATCTCGGGAACGATTTATATGGCCACATTAAACCTTCAGGTCATCCCTCCTTCCCACCCCCACATTCCATGAGGAGCTTGGGGTCGCCAGAGCCTCGTCTGTTAGTGAAACAGGATTCGCCACGGATAGGTGAGGTTGACACTTGTGTTTGGAGAAGCTATATATTGCGCTGGCAACCTGAAGGGTTGCGCTACACAGCCCCTTGAATCTGATATTTTAGTCGCCTCTTACAACAGGCATACCTACCGCGGGTATATTCTGACCCCCTAACCCGCTGGGGGTAAAAACTATGAGGTCCTGCTGTTCGGTAGCCGAATGTTTTTTTATTGAATATGAATACGTCCGAATGTTGGACGCGCAACAGAATTAAGTAGTAAATCCTCCATAGTTCTTTGAAACACCCATTTATTGGGCCATTCTGCAAATACATATATTTTGTTTAAAGAAATATATTACAACAATCAAAACGCTGAAAGCGCCATTTAAAACCTTTTGAGGCTTTAAATAACGCTTTCAATACAAAAATAGTGACTTATTTACATCAAAGTTGGTCAAACGACTAGTAAAAAATACAAAAACAAACACATTTGCACAAGTAATAAAAAATGCAGAAAAATAATTAATTTATATAGCTGCTATATTTTCCATAGAATTAGAAACTTCAGATTTCCTCACACCATCATCCTTGCTTAGCACCAATTGATATGCGACCTCAAAAGCTTCCGCTAGCGTCAATATGATTTCTTGTGATAGCTCCTAAAAAGCTCATAAATATTACCAATAATAATACTTACATATATGCCCAATCAACTTACCACATTATCCACCATAAAAACATGACAATAATGCATTTCATCCTCTTTTGTTATATAAGCAAAATAACGTAAGTCCTCCGAATCCTGGCATACACAGTTGATATTTTCAATGTCATGCGTGCATATAATGGACTACAAAATAAGAAAAACATCAAACAAATTTAAGTAAATAACAGCTCTTCGAGGTTGAAAATGACAGACAGGACGAAATCGTGCAAAAACGCTTGAACTTCATGCATCTCTTTCGTACCATAGAGTTTTTGAGTTCCTTAGATGTAGTGAGAATCACAAACTACACCTAAAATGTTATATACGGAGCTTATTCAATGTTAAGTGCCTTAAGACGTAATCTCGGTAAAATCGGCTACTAACTTCAAGTACGTACTTAATTTTGGCTTAAATACGCCCCTATTAACCGGGTCGATTTGATAGTGATGGACGCACAAGTTCCACTTTTCCTGAGCCCAAACCCTATCGAAAAATCGATGGCGCGACATCGGTTAGTAAATCGACCCAGTCTATCCCCTATAGCTCACTTTGCTCAAGAGTGGTCGGTAAACTCTATTACAAAGTTTTAACTTTAGAATAGGTAGAAAGAAGAAAGAGACTAACTCACGTCTTTCAGAAAATCTTGGATTTCTTTCTGCTCAAGCAACGTAAATACCCCTTGGAACTCACACTAGTGAAAAGTTACAAACCATTAATGTCTGTCGAAGGCTGCTTGATATCACCAGATTTTATTCAGTACATTGAGACGAAAGTAAAGAAAACTGGGTTCGTATGAATATGTTCGCTATGGTAAAAAGGCAGAGCGGTTATTGTCTGCCGTATAGTAGAATGAGATCTAGATTACAAAAACCGACTGCTATGACCATCTCGCAGAGGGAGTGATAGAACCAAGATTAAGAGAAGAAGACCTTTAAGGTATTGAAGTAGTGTTGTTTGACATTGAGATATTTGGATGACTATAAAGCGGTTGGTCACTCTCAATTGAAAAGGTGGTCACATCCCTTAATGTGGCAAACTTATACTTTGAAATAAAGCGACTTTCGACATTTCTTTTAAAGATCAGTATACCTATTATATTACAGTAAATACATTTCCCGATTGAGGACGAGTTAAAAGCAAATCCTAAATCTTTTTGGAACTATGGTCTAAGAAAGGTTGTACTAACATCCCAACCTGTGTGAAATTTAACGATACCAGTTCAGAGAGCGAGGCTATTTCAGCAAACATTTTTGCTGATTTTTCAAATCTACATTGTTGACGCGGATGATATTAACAACAGGTATTCCTTTGTTACAC
Source organism: Eurosta solidaginis (assembly GCA_029619165.1). NCBI lineage: Eukaryota > Metazoa > Arthropoda > Insecta > Diptera > Tephritidae > Eurosta > Eurosta solidaginis. The sequence goes on from JARSSU010004950.1 coordinate 35,886, forward strand.
CAAAGCCTTTAGAATTTGGGTCCCTGTCTGTATCCGAAACGGACATTATTAAAGGTATCTCCTCCTTACAGTCCTCACTGAAAAATGATATAGATGGTTTGTCCTTTTCTTTATTTAAAAAGTGTAGTATTTTTCTTTGTGTTCCATTGCGCCATATTTTCAATACTTCGCTTTCGACCGGAGTTTTTATGATCGCTGGAAGCTGGCGTCCATCACCCCAATCTTCCAGTCAGGCAATAAAAACGATGTAAAGAATTATGGGCCAATATCTAAATTGTCGACCTGTTCCAAACTTTTTGAAAAGGTAGTTAAGGACAAGTTATCGTTCTCTATCAATAAAATAATCGATCCATGTCAGCATGCTTTTATTGCAGGGCGTTCGACTGTCACAAATCTAGCGTTTTTTCCCATTTTGTGTCTCGGCGTTCAGGATGGATGTCAAGTTAACACCATATATACGGATTTTTCCAAGGCTTTTGACACAGTTTCGCATAAATTACTTTTGTGGAAACTTGCAAAACATGGCTTTCATCAAGTTTTTTGTTGTGGCTGAAGTCTTACCTAGAAAATAGGATATCTTTTGTTGAAATCGAGAAAACTAAGTCCTACAAATTCCTAGCAACTTCGGGTGTACCACAAGGTAGCATCTTTGGTCCTATTTTATTCATAATTTTTATACTCAGTTAAGCAGAGCTCACAGAGTATATTAACTTTGATTGGATAAACGGTTGGTTGTACAGGTATAAAGGCATCGAGATAGATATAGACTTCCATATATCAAAATCATCAGGATCGAAAAAAAATTTGATTGAGCCATGTCCGTCCGTCCGTCCGTCCGTCCGTCTGTCCGTTAACACGATAACTTGAGTAAATTTTGAGGTATCTTGATGAAATTTGGTATGCAGGTTCCTGAGCACTCATCTCAGATCGCTATTTAAAATGAACAATATCGGACTATAACCACGCCCACTTTTTCGATATCGAAAATTTCGAAAAACAGAAAAAGTGCGATAATTCATTACCAAAGACGGATAAAGCGATGAAACTTGGTAGGTGAGTTGAACTGATGACGCTGAATAGAAAATTAGTAAAATTTTGGACAATGGGCGTGGCATCGCCCACTTTTAAAAGAAGGTAATTTAAAATTTTGCAAGCTATAATTTGGCAGTCGTTGAAGATATCATGATGAAATTTGGCAGGAACGTTACTCCTATTACTATATGTATGCTTAATAAAAATTAGCAAAATCGGAGAACGACCACGCCCACTTTAAAAAAAAACATTTTTTTAAGTCAAATTTTAACAAAAAATTTAATATCTTTACAGTATATAAGTAAATTATGTCAACATTCAACTCCATTAATGATATGGTGCAACAAAATGCAAAAATAAAAAAAAATTTCAAAATGGGCGTGGCTCCGCCCTTTTTCATTTAATTTGTCTAGGATACTTTTAATGCCATAAGTCGAACAAAAATTTTCCAATCCAAAATGGTAGGGGCTTAGATTCTGGGACAATAACTTATTTCTGTAAAAAGGGGTGAAATCGGCTGGAAGCCACGCCCAGTTTTTATACACAGTCGACCGTCTGTCCTTCCGCTCGGCCGTTAACACGATAACTTGAGCAAAAATCGATATATATTTACTAAACTCAGTTCACGTACTTATCTGAACTCACTTTGTATTGGTATAAAAAATGGCCGAAATCCGACTATGACCACGCCCACTTTTTCCATATCGAAAATTACCAAAATCGAAAAAAATGCCATAATTCTATACCAAATACGAAAAAGATATGAAACATGGTGATTGGATTGGCTTTTTGACGAAAAATATAACTTTGGAAAAAACTTTGTAAAATGGGTGTGACACCTACCATATTAAGTAGAAGAAAATGAAAGAGTTCTACAGGAGGAAATCAAAAGCCCTTGGAATAACGGCAGGAATACTGTTCGTGGTATTACATATATAAATAAATTAGCGGTATCCAACAGATGATGTTCTGGGTCACCCTGGTCCACCTTTATGGCGATATCTGGAAAACGCCTTCACATATACAACTACCACCACTCCCTTTTAAATACTGATTAACAACTTTCGTTTGATACCCATATTGTACAAACGCATTCTAGAGTCACCCCTGATCCACCTTTATGGCGGTATCTCGAAAAGGCGTCCACCTATAGAACTAAGGCCCACTCCCTTTTAAAATGTTCATTAACCCCTTTCATTTGATACCCATATCGTACAAACAAATTCTAGGGTCACCCCTGGTCCACCTTTATGGCGATATCTCGAAACGGCGTCCACCTATGAACTAAGGATCACTCCCTTTTAAAATACTCATTAACACCTTTCATTTGATACCCATATCGTACAAACAACTCTAGAGTCAACCCTGATCCACCTTTATGGCGATATCCCTAAATGGCGTTCACCTATAGAACTATGGCCCACTCCCTCATAAAATACTCTTTAATACATTTCATTTGATACACATGTCATACAAACACATTCCAGGATTACCCTCGGTTCATTTTCCTACATGGTTATTTTCCCTTATGTTGTCACCATAGCTCTCAACTGATAATAATGTAATGTTCGGTTACACCCGAACTTAACCTTCCTTACTTGTTATTAATGATGTTGACTCTAGCCTAAAATATTCTAATTATTTACTTTATGCAGACGATTTAAAACTCTTCCGTAAGATCACCAGTATTTCTGATGCTTTGCGTCTGCAGGAAGATCTGAGTGCTATGAACGATTGAGCTTCACAAAATAATCTGCGACTCAGCATTAGTAAATACTGTCACATAACGTTTACTAAGTCAATGGATATCTTTTCGTCCGCGTATTCAATCTCAAACGTATCTCTTGCCTCAGTTGATAAGTTTCGTGATCTTGGCGTAATTTTTGATTCGTCTTTTACCTTTGCTAATCATGTTAACTTTCTTATACCAATAGCTTATACCAACTTAGCTTTCTTACGACGATATGCGAAAGATTTCAAAGACCCGTATACCAGAAAAATTTTGTATAATTCCTTAGTACGTTCAAAGTTAGAATATGCCTCAGTCATTTGGAATCCGATATACTCTTCACACTCTTTAAGAACTGAAAGAGTTCAGCGCAAATTCATATCGGTTTGCTCTTCAACATCTACACTTTGATAATCCCATGCCACCCTACAATGCGAGATGCATGCTTATCAATGTCTTGCCACTTGAAGTCAGACGTTCTGTTCAAGGCTTAATGTTTATTTTTGATATAATATCTGGTGTTATTGACTGTTCTGAACTTCTGGGTAAGGTAACTTTCAATGTCCCTAACAGAGCCCTCCGCTTTCACAATACATTCCGTATTGAACTGTTGCATTCTAATTACTTCAGCTTTGCTTCTCTTCTAAGAGGGCTTGTAGAATTCAATCACCTATATAGGAGTATAGATCTTGACTTTGCCATGTCTAGGTCTCTCTTCAAGGCATGCATTGAGTCTTACTATTTATTACATTAAGTCATACTTAAATTAATTATTTAGTTCTAAGTAAACCTGTAGTCAGTAAGGTATGTTACCGTTGACTCAATAAAGAAATGAAATGAAATGAAATGAGCAAAGAATCGATAACACATACGCAAACGCAATCGCAACCGCAAATTGTGATTGGTTTTTAAAGTAAATCGGAAGATCGACATTGTGACAAGGCACATTAGCCTGGGAAAATCTGATAAAAAAAACCAAAAATCCCAAAAGAAAGTACGGGAAAACTTGGGACTCCAAAATTGTTAGCCTCTCCTCTAGGGCTATCCATAAGATCTTTAAACCTCAGTCGGTGGAATTTATGGAATTTTGAAAGTTTCTTACAGAACACTTCTGTCAATACTCTACGATTTGGATTATTTTAGAGGTGCCTCAAATAGCTTGGAAGAGCATCGGAAATCTATTCGGCCGTCACCTTCAAGTCTTGTGAGTGGAGCGACTGAAATTCAGCAAAGCAACCGGTGAATAAGTTTTCGCTTGTATTTCAACAAGTAAACATTTTTTGTGCAAATTCTATACTCAAACTTTCATCCAACATTATCCTGCTACACACATACATTAGAAGCTCTGCTGGCGCTGTGTATCTCTTATATGCTGCCAATTCAAAAACGCACTATCTCAGAAAGTTTTAAAAACCGCTCTATTTCAGTAATTGTTTGAATAACCTTCTACCTCAGAATATGCTTCCAAATTGGCCTATCTGAACATAAATTGACGTAAGGGAGGGTGTTTGTAAAAAAATTTCTGATATAGCACTTTCTTCAACCGAATTCTGAGATATGGCGTTTTTGAAAAATATTCTAAGATAAGGTGGTTTTGAACTGGCAACCGAGATAGGATGATATTCCTCTCAGCTCTACTGCTAACCAAATTCTATAGAAGTTCGAAGTTAGTTCTATAGATATACATAGAAGTTCGTGATAGAGTTATTTTCTAGGCTGATCTAAGGCTGTAGCCGAACTTCCAAAAAGCACTGAGAAATGTGGCCAATCTCTTGACGAATTTGTATGCAACTGGTGAGAATAAAATGAGAGTATCCCATATTACAAGGATAGTAATCTTAACAGCTTTTCCCGAATGGACAAAAATCGAATTAATTCAACTACTTACACTATCTCAGCATTCAAAAATTTCACACCAGCATAAGATACAGCGAGACCAACTATCAAGCGGGTATCTTGATTAGACTCTTTGAGCATTTTAGTTAAATGATTGCAGTCCTTCAACAAGTTTGATTCACGTTCCTTAATAATTGGCAGTGGTGTAGCATTACGCTTGAATTTCAAAATGGATTTTCGTGTAGAAGCCGTTCCATGTAGTTCTCGTATGACTGTGGAGCCCAGATACTGGTAAGAAAAAACGATAAAATAAGATAACAAAGCAAAGACAATAAACAAATGCGTACCACTTACATAAACCATATAATGAATTTGTCCAAAAATGAGCGTATTCGGTGAGTGACACCAATTGGTGGTGGTGCATTCTTCATTATTACCCAGACACAAATCCGCAGGTCTACGTATCTGCAGTGACGAGTCGCTTATTCGTTTGCCAATATCGGTGGTTTCGGTCACACGCTCCTTCGCCTTCATAGGCGCATTTACTTCGTTTACCTCATGACCAATATTTGCTAAAATCGTATCAATCTCTTGCCACACTTTTGAAGCATTAAAGTCTTCATAGTCGCTAGGTTTATTTTGCTGATGTAAAATATTACGGGGCGGTGGTAACGGTTTTATTGAACGGACCAAACTTGGTGATCGTAAACGGTTTGATATATAACCAAGGTCAGGGGTTTCATCTCTGCCCTCCATCGTGAGATTCAAATTAGAGCCTTTGAAGAGGCCTAAAAGATATTTGTTTTTGAATTATCAAAATGTACCAAAGATAAAAAAGATATCAAAAAGCGCCAGTAAAGCTCCAGTCAAACTTTGAATTCCCAGACTTAATCATGTACCTCACTTCTGGAGAAATGCTCGTGTCATTTTCCTACCAAAGGCGGGGAAGATCAACTATATTGTAACGAATTTTGAGAAATTCCGCTTATTCCAAACATTTTGTTAACGTTCGAATCACTAAGCTGTTGTATAGATGCAATATGGTCTTTATTTAGTCTACTTGGGAGTAGTACAATTATACTTTAATATCACGCACTTCACAACAGCGTGTTTAAATCAAAACTGATTACTGAATACTCAGCTTGCGCTGCTTTTATACTCCCTGTTGCTTCGTCCGCATATTTCTCCAAAGTTCTAGACGTTTCACCTTCTAGAATCTTCTGCTTGGTTACCAGCTATAAACGTGTATATTTGTGGTTTATAGCCATATGCGTGTGTATGTGTGAGTAACTACTTCGGCTGATGACTACAAGTGTGTGTATCTCTTCGTCCCCCTTCTACATAAGTGTTGTGGACATGTATGTAAGAGTGACTACTTAATTTTTTTGTTGTTGCGTGATTATTTACTAACAGCCTAGTGATGTCATCAACATTCGCCACAATATGTCAACATCATTTCTGTTCAAAAGCTTTGAGATTCTAATAGATTTGTATATAAATTTCAAACTAATGGAATCTTATGAGACATTAACGGGGTATTCAACAATAGCTGTGTTTTTTTATGCACTTAAACTTTATATGGACTGCTAACTTTGTCCAAACTTATGAAGTTGTTGTGCATAAAATTAGTACTGCTAAATTGCAGTATGCATTATACTCAATTGCAACTGAAATGTATCTATCCTTTTTATCTCTACACTATTCTCCACTTCTATAACCGAAAAGCGTGTTGTCCACTATTCATCGCAACCGATTTTGCTATAGGTTATATACTATGACCACCTGAGGTGCTTGTCTCCGCTACTTAGTGCAACCCGTTCCTATATGCCGTGGGACTCAATATAGATGTATGCTTCTACCTATACCGGTCCTTTTCAAAGATTTCTTACACTCTAAAACTTTTTTTGATGCTTAATTGCTGATTGGATGTCAATGCAAACGTTGACGCGCCTCCAGTTTAAGCTATTTTCTTCCAGTGTTTCCACTGCTTTGGTGACGGCTACTAATTCCGCCTGAAGAACTCTGCATTGATCTAGCAGCTTGTAGGATCCGTTTATTTCTACATAAGCACAGTATACCGTAGAACCTTCTCATTCCACTACTTTGGAAGCATTAGTGTACCCGTGTATCACCTCCTCCACCATTTCTCTATTGTGGCTCTAAGAGCCCCTTCGAAGCGCATATACGGAATCAGGTAGTCTGTTCGTCCTGTCATTGATGACGCTATACTACTATGGCCGTATGGAACCTATATTATTATTGAACTCTTTGTTAAAAACAAGATTCGCAGTTTGAGTTTTCGTCATCCAGAAGACGAAAGTGTTAGTTCTTATCAGCCATAGACCGAAATTGTTACTTTTCATCAGCTACAAATTGAAATTGCTAGTTTTCCCCAGACACTTAAATTCCAGTACAGAACATTAAAAAAAATTATTTCTTCGAAATCGCAGGTTAGGAGTTTATAACTTGTTTTAAAAACTTCAAAATGGCGGTTTCCAATTCGCACCACAAAAATTACCTAGCAAGTTTAAACATGTCCTTTAAGTATTATAGTAGAGTTAAATGTATTATCAAACTGCATATTAAAACCTTCGAAATAATTTGGTTGAAAAGCTTGTTAGGTTAGGTTAGTTTCGGTTAGGTTAGGTTAGTTTGGGTTAGGTTAGGTTAGGTGGTAGCTGCCCTGATAAGGATAGCTCACTCGGACAACACGAAGGTCCGTTGTGAGACCACATACACCAAAAATAACGGTGACTTAGATCTAGCTACTTAGAGAATCGTTGGGTAGCAACGATAAAGCTCCGAATCATACCAATCTCAACTTTGGATAAATCCTCGGGAGATCCAAGTGAGTCGCGACCGAAGTATTTCGTCTAGCTCTGGAAAAAGCTGGGCAATTAAGCATAAAGTGATTTGGTGATTCGACCTCATCATCCTCCATACAGCTGCAATAGGATGGAGTTTCCAGTGTATTGAGATGTACCGCATGGATACACATGGGACAGTGCCCTGTCAAAACCCCAATGACCATTGATAGGTGAGCCTTAGTGAACCCAATTATTTCAGCAGACCTCCTGTCATCCACTTTCGGCCACAAAGATCTTGCTACCTTGCAAGACGTGGTGTGCGCCCAAGGTTTGTAGAGCTGACTCGAGGCCCAGCTATGGACGAGCAATCCACAGGTGGCCAGCGGAATCCCGAAATCTCTACAGTCATCTTCATCCGGTTCAGTTGTACCGATGCGGGCTAAGAGATCCGCTTGACAGTTACCCGGGATATCACTATGGCCCGGGACCCAGATAATCTTAATTGTAAAATAATTCGATGCAATGGCAAGCGAGGTCAGGCACTCAGCTCAAGGCCTCGATAGCCGCTTGGCTAGATGTTAACTTCCCTAACCGTAGTAGCACTGGATAGCATTTCATCCACCGCATCCTTAATCGCAGCAACTTCCCCTTGGAATCCACTGCAGTGACTTGCGGCTTACATTTAGCTCTTGGCAAAAGACCCCCCCCACCAACCTTTCCGTCCAACTTCGACCCATCCGTGAACAAGTTAACCGGTCCCATGCCCCAAATAATTTATCTTCCCCACTCCTCTCTCGGTGGAATGACTGGGGTGAAGGTTGTATAGGGAGCAGTTATCGGCATACAATAGTCCGTTCTGTCCGGGATAAAGTCGAAACTGGTAAAAAGACTAGAGTCTCCGAAGTGAAAAAGCCCATACCCCATATCACGAAGCCTGACGAACGACCGGGCCGCTGCCGTCTTTCCCGCAATATCTACTGGATATATGTTCAGCATGACGTTCAGTGCCAAAGTAGGTGGTGTTTTGAGAGCGCCTCTGATACCGATCAGCGCCGTCCGTTGCACTGCTACTAACATTTTGGAGGTGCTCGCCGTGTCCAGTGCTTTCCACCAGACCATGAAAAGCTTGTACTTTTTTTTTGAAAAATCTGTTAGAGTTCCCAGATCAGTCCTAACGCAGTTAAAATTGCAGCTATCCGCAGCTATTTTTTTGCTATTTATAAGTAATGCTAGAACAATGCAAAGTGGAGGAAAAAAAAACCTTTTACATTTTTTACTTCTATACTTTTTCGGCTCTTGGCCCACTGTGCGCCGTATATATATTAAAATATATTTAATCCTTCTTACCCGCAAAAGGCACATCACCAACAAATTCCTCCACACAATCTGATGCACGTGAACTCTCTGGAGAATCGGGCAGCTCAAATTGATTTATTGCGTCCACAATGAATGCTTCCAAATCGGTGTTGGACTCTTGTTTCAAGTTGAGGGATTGTCGCGGAGTCTCCTGCTCGCTTTTTGGGCGTATAAATTCGAGTATTGTATGCTCAGCCTGCGTAACCGATGGTGGGGGAAAATCGGGAGTTGGCGAGTGTTTTGTATTCTTTATAACTTGACTATTGTTGTTAGCGTCTTTCGGTGGCGATGCTCCGATTGAAGATTGTAAGTGTGGGCTTTGGTTTTGTTGTCTGCAATATAAATTTTAGTGTGATTAAACAAGTTCGACTTATTCAAATAGACGGTTGTAATCGAGCAATGGGTCTAAAACAGTAGTGACCAAACCAACCATGCAGAAAAATTTTGAGGCACTCACGCAAAGTGATGGTGCCCTGAGTTACAACTTTTATGACTACCTCTGAGCTAGTACTAATCGGATGAGACAGAGAGGAAAGTGGCCGTCTGGCTTGTCGTTCGGCGACTCCCTTGAGGTCCTTTTGGGGTCGTTTTGGTGACTTTTCGGGATGATTTGATTTTGGCACTGTTTTGAGGTCGCCCCGGGGTCATTTGGTGATCACTTTGAAGTCATTTCGAGAAGATTTTTGAAACTCTCTCGGGGTCATTTGTGGGCCATTTCGGGATAGTTTTGGGGACTCCCTGGGGTTGGTTTTGGGGACTCCCTCGGGATCCTCCTGGGGTCAGTCGAGATGATTTTGGTGATAGTGCACTGAGTTACAAATTTTATGACTAGTACTAATCGGATGAGCCAGAGAGGAAAGTGGCCGTCTGGCTTGTCGTACGGGGACTCCCTTGACGTCCTTTTTGGGGTCGTTTTGGTGACCTTTCGGGATGATTTGATTTTGGGACTCTTTTGAAGTCGCCCCGGCTATAAATAATGATAACATGTTATTCATTATTCAAGAAATGCTTGAATAAAAAATAACTTTTTATTAAACACTCAGAAATTTTGAAATGATGAATAGTTTTATTTTTTTTAACTCCAAATTCCCCAACCAGTTTTCCAGATAGGAGAAGTCGTCACAGTTTTCAATATATATCCGTCAACAGTGACGTAGCTGCCAAGTCTCAAATGGACCAATTCTTTCTTTCATGACAGGAAGTTCATCGTCTTGTTCTCCTTCAGCGCCAGACCCACTTCTTTTCCTTTTTATCCAAACCAGATAAGGCAGATAATGGCGGCCACCGTGGTGTGATGGTAGCGTGCTCTGCCTACCACACCGTATGCCCTGGGTTCACACCCCGGGCAAATCAAAATCAAAAATTTTAGAAAAAAGGGTTTTCAATTAGGAGAAAATTTTTCTAAGCGGGGTCGCCCCTCGGCATTGTTTGGCAAGCGCTCCGGGTGTATTTCTGCCATGAAAAGCTCTCAGTGAAAACTCATCTGCCTTGCAGATGCCGTTCGGAGTCGGCATAAAACATGCAGGTCCCGTACGGCCAATTTGTAGGGAAAATCAAGAGGAGCACGACGCAAATTGGAAGAGAAGCTCGGCCTTAGATCTCTTCGGAGGTTATCGCGCCTTACATTTATTTATTTTTTTTATAGATAAGGCAGAACTCATTATCATCAATACACACTTATAATATATTTTACAATTGCAGATTAGATCTTCTGCTAGAATTATCTTCTCCAGCTTCAGGTTAAACAAATCGCACGATAACGAGTCGACTCGTCTGTAATGGGTGCAGAAGTTGTTGTTGTTGTTGTAGAAGTACTCCACCCCATCCAATAGGTGCGACCACTCACAAATATTCATGGTTGGACCAGAGAGATAAGAATGTTAGAGGCGTTGGGTCTACATTGCAATTGAAAATATGGTTGGGGACACATTACATGCAGTACTTGCATGCATTGGGTTGATTCTCGATAAACAAGAGTTTAACCTGTTACAGTAACCAGAGCGAAGTTGACCTTGAGTGACGCGATATCTCTGGGAAGGTTGCTCAACTGCGAGTTCCGAGTATTTGTCTTTAAGAACGCGGTCACCAGGTAGTCTCTGGCATAGTAGTCCGACGCCTTTTTGTGGATGTCTCTGAACCTTTTCATGCGCCCTTTCTTCATACGGCTGAAGTATTTAGTGTCGGATTTCTCCATAGTGCTTACGAAGATGATTTCTTATGTTCCTGGAAGGCGGGGCCTATCCAATCAGATGTCTGTTGGGTTTCTGGGTATTCAGCAGAAACAGTTTGTTATGCATTTCATTTCGCTCCTCTATAGGGAGTATTCTCGCATCACTGTATAGATGATGGTCTGAAGACATAAAACGACATCCCGTGGCAGTTCTGGCCGCAGTGTTTTGAGAGGCCTGGAGTCTTCTCCAGTGTGTTTCTTTAAGACTCGGCGACCATATTGGGGACGCGTAGCATACAAGCGGCCGACCTAAATGCTACCGGAAAGAGACTTGAGAATTTGTTACGACTCTGAACTTAAGGCACAATTGCGGCTGCATGCTCGTCAAAATGTAGATCCTGTGCGAACGTCACACCCAGTTTTTTTTTGTTTTGGGAGCGTATTGCCAACGAAAGCAGAGGAAGAGGACAGCCTCCACTCCGCTGAAAGAACCAGGTGGAAAACGATTTAAATTCCCTTAGTGTGATCAATTGGCGCCAGTTAGCAGAGCAAAGAAGCGACTGGCGCGCCTTGTTGGACGCCACAACCGTTTAGTCGGTTAATCGCCAATTAAGTAAGTAAGTAATACCATCGACGTGGATGTCCAATATGGTCGACATTTGCTTTGTGTATGTTGTCAATAACGTCTACAAGAATTTGATCGATTTGGTCGGTGACAGTGTTAGATTTCGCGAGCTGATAAAACTGTAAAGACTAGGGAGATAGTCATTGACTTTTTAGCGTAGCTCATGCAGAGGTGGTACCCAATCCTTTTGGAGCCGTTGATGTTGCTCAGAGTCGTGGTGCTGTTCCTTTAAGAGCCACCGGCAGATGGAGGTTCTCATCTCGCTGATCCCAAGTGTTTTAAGTCGGTCCCGACGGCAACCTAAGGCAGCACTTACAAAATATTTGAAAAGGCAAGACGAGTCAGCGGTATAGCGGGCAGAGTACTGCCACCACGACCCTCGGATATGAAGGCGGGTGGACGGTGATAACAAAGCGAAGGACCCTCCGCCAGACATGGCTTAATCGACTAGCTACTGTTATATCAACGAAATTTCTAGCACCACTCGGTATGATAAAGCAAATACATATATAATTAATTCACTTACGACATTGATGATGTAACTAACGTTTTCTTCGTCTCATTCGTGCTTATAATACTGGTATTTGATGGTGTTAAAATGTTCTTAATGTTAGGATAGTCATTCGTTTTAATGGAACGCGGACTTGGCAAAGGTTTTTTATGCTTTAAAATGTTTGATGAGGTGGGGCTATTTAGTAGGTTATTTGAACCAGTAATTTCTCGATGGTCCTCAGCATTACTGCGAATGGAATGAAAACTTTGAAACTCTATACTATTCAGTGTTTCGTCCCCCGAGGTTGAGTTTGTAATAGTCATTGGAACAGTCATCTTTACATACTCGTCTACACAGCCTTTGTGTGGAGTAACAGGAATTCCGCCTAATAGGTAATAGAGGAATACATTAACAAGTAAGGAAGGCTAAGTTCGGGTGTAACCGAACATGACTTACTCAGCTGAGAGCGTTGGAGACAAAATAAAAATAAAAATCACCATGTAGGAAAATGAATCTAGGTAAACCCTGGAATGTGTGTGGGTATCAAAGGGAAGGTATTAAGGAGTATTTTAGAGGGGAGTGGGCCATAGTTCTATAGGTGGACGTCTTTTCGAGATATCGCCATGAAGGTGTACCCGGGGGTTACTCTAGAATGTGTTTGTACGATATGGGTATCAAATTAAAGGTATTAATGAGGGTTTTAAAAGGGAGTGGCTCTTAGTTGTATATGTGAAGGCGTTTTCGAGATGTCGACCAAAATGTGGACCAGGGTGACCCAGAACATCATCTGTCGGGTGCCGCTAATTTATTTATATATGTAATACCACGAACAGTATTCCTGCCATGATTCCAAGGGCTTTTAATTTCGCCCTGCAGAACTTTTTCTTCTACTTAATATGGTAGGTGTCACACCCATTTTACAAAGTTTTTTCCAAAGTTATATTTTTCGTCAAAAAGCCAATCCAATCACCATGTTTCATATCTTTTTTCGTATTTGGTATAGAATTATGGCATTTTTTCATTTTTCGAAATTTTCGGTATCGAAAAAGTGGGCGTGGTCATAGTCGGATTTCGCCCATTTTTAATACCAAGATAAAGTGAGTTCAGATAAGTACGTGAACTAAGTTTAGTAACGATATATCGATTACACGATAAGTTAACGGCCAAGAGGAAGGACAGACGGTCATCTGTGTATGAAAACTGGGCGTGACTTCAATCGATTTCGCCCATTTTCACAGAAAACAATTACCGGCATTGAAGCTATGCCCTTACCAAGTTTCACAAAGATTGGTAAATTTTTGTTCGACTTATGGCATTAAAAGTATTCTAGCCAAATTAACCGAAAAAGGGCAGAGCCATGCTCCTTTTGAAACTTTTCTTTTATTTTTGTATTTTGTTGCACTATATCATTACTGGAGTTGAATGTTGACATAATTTACTTATATACTGTAAAGATATGCAAATTTTTGTTAAAATTTGACTTTTCACATTTTTTTTTAAGTGGGCGTGTTCGTCATCCGACTTTGCTAATTTTTATTTAGCACACATATAGCAATAGATTAACGTTCCTGCCAAATTTCATCATATCTTCAACGACTGCCAAATTACAGCTTGCAAAACTTTTAAATTACCTTCTTTTAAAAGTGGGCGGTGCCACGCCTATTGTCCAAAAGTTTACTAATTTTCTATTCTGCGTCATAAGGTCAACCCACCTACCAAGTTTTGTCGCTTTATCCGTTTTTGGTAATGAATTATCACACTTTTGCGGTTTTTTTTCGAAACTTTCGATATCGAAAAAGTGTGCGTGGTTATAGTCCGATTTCGTTCATTTTATATAGCGATCTGAGATAAGTGCCTACGAGCCTACATACCATATATTTCATTAAGATACCTCAAAATTTACTCAAGTTATCGTGTTTACGGACGGACGTACATACATGGCTAAATGAATTTCTTTTTTCGCCCAGATCATTTTGATATATAGAAGTCTATATCTATCTCAATTAGTTTATGCCGTTACGGATTACCGTTATGCGAACAAAATTAATATACTGTGTGAGCTCTGCTCAGCTGAGTATAAAAAAAAATAACGGATGCAAGCTAGCAACACACAAGTAAAACATACATTTCGTACTAATACTTGTCAACCCATGGAGATCATTCATCGATCCGGTTGTGGTATCCATCGTGTGCTTATCCATTTTTGAAGTTATTTGGATCCGTGCACATCTTCCGTACCTACTTGGGCTGCTAGGACTTCGAGTCCGCTGTATTTCACCAAAAACAGTCTGCAGCGAACGTTGTTTGTTGGCTGATGTGAATATTGATGTGGCATCAACGTATTGCAGCCTTGATAAGCATGTATGAGAATTTTGCCAAAATATTGGCTTCATTTGCAAGTAATTTGACTGTGGTTTTGGGGTTTGTTCTAATGAACCCATTGAAACCGAAAGTCCATTTTGCTTTAAGCTGTAAATTAGATGAAATTCAAAATATAAAAGTAATATTTTATATCTAAGCCCATTCTTAAGTATGTATGTAGTCATAAGCATGAGGCTATGGTTATGGATTTAGGAATGATGACAAAAAATTCCCCAATACATACCCATATATTAACTCAGATTGTTGTTAAAGTTATAAAATGTATTACATCATGGCCCACTAAGCCTTTCATGTGGACGATTCAAGGGGTTGTGTAGCGCAATATATAGCTTCTCCAACCCAATTGTCAACTTCACCTTCGAGCGGCGAATCCCGTTTCACTAACAAACGAGGCTCTGGCGACCCCAAGCTCCTCATGGAACTTGGGGGTGGGGAGGGAGGGATGGCCTGAAGGTTTAATGTGGCCATATAAATCGTTCCCGAGATGGTCGGGCTAGCACCTTAATGGTGCTGTGTTACCGGAGCGTACCGGATCGGTATCCGGCAAAGGACCATCACATCGATAACAATCCACAAAGCCTTCGGGGAGTAAACCTTATGGCTACAACAACAACAACATGCGAAGTACTTGCTATCATCTTAGAAAGAATCGACGCATTCGCGCCTTTACAGCCACGTCACTATTGGTCCCGCTCTAAACATCTCTCAACATACTTGCCGTGATGATGAAAGGATAGGGATCGTCCTTAGAATACTGGATGGATTTGTGGTCCTTTCTGACAGGCCACCGTCTTGTATATAATGATATTTAACAATGAGCTTTACGCAGATTTGAAGAAAATGCAGCCAAAAACCCCACACGCTACGATGGCTATTGCTAGTTTTGTAAATTTTTCAAAATGCACTTTGAATGTCGAGAGCAGTTCGCTGACAAGAATTTTGCTGCTGCGAATCTGCAAGCCAGAACGAAAAAGAAACTCACAATACCGAAAAATCATGTACCACGAAAGTTGCAAAGCAAGAAAAGGAGAGGAATAGTGGAAGTAACACCGAGACCGGGGACACTTAGGTGGGAATTCTAAAGCGACCCTGCAAAAATCGTTGGATCGTGTGGTCCCCTGGAGTACTTACCATTATACTCCACTGTAATGCAGCAATGAACCAACTCATGTTTCTACACGAACATATTGTAAGCCGATCATTGCTCGTTTTTAACGATTGTAATCACTACACGATGTTTATTGGACTGTGGGTACTCCATGGATTACTCTGATATAATGCGGAGCTGGAGTATATGGTCCAGTCCTAGGACATCGCAATGTTAATTGGACCATGTATAAATTGTGGTTAATTTTGGAGCACTCGGTTTGTTCATAGCTGGTACTCCATACATGCATGCATGGAGTACACGCGATTTTTGCTGGGGAGCTAATGGTGCTACTCCGATTGTCTCTGAGAATATGAAGTGACATAGTAGCAATACCTGGTGTGGCGTTAATAGATCGGTGAAATCTCTTAGAACCATTACACAATCATCGTTCGATTGTAAAATGGAACTAATGATAAGGACCAACATTACCGTGGCCATGGCACTCCCCGAAGATTTTGTCGAGTGTTATGTTGTTGTTGTAGCAGTGTTATAGATGTTATTGGTTCTTGGCCGGATAAAATCCGGTACGTTCCGGTAACAAGCACCATTAAGGTACTAGCCCGACCATCTCTGGAACGATTTAGTATGATCACAATAAAAATTCTAGGCCAAAGAGCACTTCCATAAGGAACTAAAGGTCGCCAGAGCCTCGCCTGCTTAATATGTGTATGATGCATGCATATTTGTAACAGGAATCGCCTCGCGTAGATGGGGTTGATAATCGGGTTACGAAAGCTATGAAACCTTGTACGCGTGTATCGCCTCGTCCGCCATTTGGACACCTTCTATTGTGACTCTAAGCGCCCCTTCGATGCGCAGATACGGAATCAGGTACACTGTTCGTCCCGTAATTGATGACGCCATACTACTATGGACGAGCGGTCTGTGCTCAAGTTGCCCCGAGACATGAGCCTCGTAGCAATGGTTAACGCCAAGTTCTTTACCACCAGGTCTACTGGTGGAATGTGCAAAATGACACAGTGAAGCCTTCGGTGTTCTTTTGAGGGCTCCCGTAATGCTAAGTGTTGATAGCCTGCATATTCCTTTTAATCTTTTGATGTAGGTTCTCTTTGGTGTGTCTGTCCCTTAAAGAAGGACGCCATAGTATAGAGTAGGCTTTACAACCGCTGTAAATACCCCACCCCCACGTACACCCAAGCATTATTTTACATGTAATGTAATAGGTTCACCTTTTCTTATCCAGAATCAACGTCGACAAACGGGAGGTACGTCCTGCATGTAAATTGTTCCCACATGATAACCATTTTTTCAATTGCAATGTGGAAACAACACTTTTAGCTACCATGTATCTCTGTTCCAACCCTATTGCCCCAGGTTTTTCTCTTCCATGCATTTTAGGGCAAGGCAAAGTGAAACGCCGCTGAGCCTACAAAATTTGATTATCGGCAAGTGACGTAAAGAGTAAAAATGTAAAGCTTGTTAATACTAGTGGATATGAGTATTGACCGAAACGCTATTTATCCAAATATTAACATAGCTTCTCTGGCTGAACTAATTTTAAGTTTACCTCGGCATTAAGTTACGGCTAAGAATTATCTAAATTAGTTCCTTAAAATCGGGCGAATCATAAAAATCTATATGTCGACGTATTTTCAATATATATTGAATGATTTAGTATCAACTTGTATCAAGGTTTGCATCGATTCGCGTAGAAGATACATTAAGAAGTTTCATTTCAAACTTATTTACACAATGTATGTATGCACGACTCTGGTCGGATATGCAAGATACCAATTTTCTAAATACAAGAACCAGAAAATTAAGGTGTTTCCAGCTTCACCATCGAAATGCAATGAAAGTGTATATTTGTCGCGAATTTAATATAAAATGATAATGATAAAAGGTCCAAATATTCAATATTTGAATGAAATTGTTTTGAAAATATGTTCTGCATTCTTTACAAGACTCAATTTCTTATGCGTTTAATTTCATAGATAATGAAGCGTAACAGAATTTAGAAGTTTTACTAATTCCATATAAAGTTATATGTAAAAATGTTAAGCATTTTTTCTTGAATAATGCTTACATTAGACTTTAGCATGTATTCCTGGGAGCTATTGCTTTGCGTTTGTTTGTAAAAAGCAACAGTTGGTTTATAGCTCGTTATTTTTAGCGTAAAAATGATTTATGTGAACCACCGCAAGCGTTGAAACGAAATTAAGTGACGCGAGAAATGCAAGGGGTATATGTACATACGAATATATAAGAAAGTCTCACATCAGCAATATAAATTTTAGTTAAACATTAATGTATATATTTTCGCAGTGTCAGACATAGATATACATGTATTCGAGCACATACATGAGCTTTGGTTAGTTTTATATAAATATATCTTATTATGTATGTACATATATGCATGATAGGGTAAATATATGTATATGTAAGTAAGTAAGTTTGTATTATAGGTAGGTGTTTGTATGTAAAAAAAATAAAATTAATAGTAATAAAGCTTCGCTAATCACAATATGTAGTTAATACCATACAAGGATTGTTTAAATGTATGTATGCAGTAATGGGTTTGCGTTTAAGCGATAGGATACAAATAGTAGATAACAATGCTGTGACACCGCTAATAGCAATGGTTTCATGGAAAATAGGCGGTGGTGCATCAAATGAAACATTCTGAGGTGGTGGTGAAGGTGAGTAACAATACACAAATGAGCCATTCTTCATTCATTCAATCCACAGTCTTACGTCTTTGGCATTAAAAATTCCTTTTGTGCAATTGCACTGACTTTTGCATTGTTTTCGCTTCTATTGAAATAATTCATATTTGGCACTGGTGAGATAGATATGTCACTACGGTCATAATCATCTTGATCACTATGCTCATTTATTGGCTTGAAATGGGTGCCATTTGAGGCGTCTTTATAGAAATCTAATAAAGGAATATGATTAAAACTTATTCAAAATGAAAAGTATAATCTACAAATACCTTTTATTGCGCATGAAATTTCATACGTCACATGCGGTGGATAGTCTTTAAGCAAATCGAGTGCAGTACGCGCTAAACCGTCGGTAGCATTTGGATTAATACCCGCCTGTAGTAGCACATTGACTACAGCTTTTTTGCCACAAAGTGCAGCTTCGTGTAGCGCAGTTCCAGAATTGGTCATAACATTCACGTCCACACCTGCTGCTAACAGCGCTTCTACAACTTTTTTGTGCCCATTACGGCTGGCTAAATGCAAACATGTATGCGTAAAAATATGCGTTGATGGTGAAATTGTATATGGCGTAGATTCGGCTGTTGGGGTAGAGTGTGTATTGCTGCCGGTCGTACGATATGGTGCCAACAGCTCGGGGTGTGTGCGTATTAAGGTTTGTACTGCTTGCAAACGTCCAAATTGCGCTGCTAAATCTAAAGCTGTCTGGAAACTATTATTGCGTACAGTCGGATCTGCACCATAGGCAAGTAAAATGGCTAGAACAGTATTATGTCCGTGTTGTGCGGCACAATGAAGTGGTGTCTCGTTGTCGATCGTCTGCAAAAAATAGGTGCAATCCCTTTAATGCTCAAAATAACGTAAACATCTACCATATCATTATAAAAATACATATGTTTGTATGTTTATTTCACTCCTCAATTTTACCTAACTTTAAAGAATTCATGAGCTCAACATCGGCTAATTAAAATTTTTAATCAATTTTTATTTTTGTTCATTAAGTGAAAACTTAAAAGAAAATAAAAAATAAATAAATTTAAGGTGCGATAACCTCCTAAGAGATTTTAGGCCGAGCTTCTCAAATTGGTAGGACGGGACCTACTTGTTTTATGCCGACTCCGAACGGCATCTGCTTGCCAAACACTGCCGAGGCGCGACCCTGCTTAGAAAAAATTGTTTCCAAAATTTTGATGTCGCTTTGCCCAGGGCGGGAACCCGGGATCTTCGCTGTGGTAGGCGGAGCACGCTACTAGCACAGCTTTTTCATCACACATTTATTGACGATGGTACGATTTCATCGTCAAGATATTTCGTTATGTTTTCAAAGGTTTTATGAGATTGAACATAGCGAGATTAACTGACAATAAAATTGTACCATCGCAATATGCCAGTAAATGCTCTTCTTCTTCTCAGTTTTTCTCTAATAAACAAAAAACATAATTAAATACAATTTATCAATACTTGGTTTTCAATGTATGAATTATTAAAGTAAATTAAAATAAATAAATAAATACACGACACGATTCAATCAATTTTATGAACGTAGGACCTTCGGCGTTATAGCTGAGGCCGCTACCAACACACCAGGACGAACGCTAAAAATAATTATATTTCCACCTCTTGTACGTAGTTTTTCTATTTAGTTTACTTAGTATATTATTGGTTCGTTTCCATAAAGCTTGAGTAACTTGAAAATACCTTAATAATGTCCAAGCTGTGTGAAGAACTTGTCCGAACTAGAGTGAAGGGATTATACATGTTTGAGACTAGCACTTACGGGTCTGGAACCATCATTCTATCACTTGCGTGCCGAAGATTTTTATAAGTGTAGTCCTTGACGGGCTAAAAATCACGATGGCCGCCGTGGTGTGATAGTAGCGTGCCCAAAATTTTAGAAACAAGTGTTATCAATTGGAAGAAATTTCTTCTAAGTGGGGTCGCCCCTCGGCAGTGCTTGGCAACCACTCTTAAGTGTATTTCTGCCATGAAAGCCCTCAGTGAAAACTCATATGCCTTTGACATGCCGTTCGCAGTAGGCATAAAGCAGTAGGTACCGTCCCACCAATTTGTAGAAAAAAATTTAAAAGTAGCACGACGCAAATTGGAAGAGAAGCTCGGCCTAAAATCTATCGGAGGTTATCGCGTGTTACATTTATTTAAATTTTTATTTTAAGGGTTCTAGCAACTACAGGAACTAGCTTGTATGTATGATTTGATATAACCACGTACAGGTGATGCCTGTCATACGCAACTACTTCTGCAGGGATACTGTTGGTAATTTAATTTTTCTTAGGACACACTGGAAACAGTGAATCAAATCCTAACGTTTTCCTATCAATTCGAAAAGTGATAACGTATTATTAGAGTTTTTCCAGGCATGTATGCTGTTCGTAGGAAGTTGCCTACCGCCGGCCATGGCCAAAAAAACTGTGAACCATTTTGGTCAAAATAAAATACATGTTGGAGTTAGTTACAGCATTTCGACATAGTTTTCTATGAGCTATATGTCCAAAAAACCTACAACTAACTTTAGTACATACTATATTTTGAGCATGAATATGAACTTCTGTTTTGCCTCTACACCTCGCATTATTCTGTATATCATGGGCGGATCAGAATTGTGATCACATTTTCAATTCTTTAGTAACACCACGTCACGAGAACTAATTATTTACTCAATGGGTCTTATGCAATGTCGCCCTTTCGAGGTATGGAATTGCTCTTCCCTCAAATAACCTCCATGGCTGGTGTGAATATATCTGAAATACAGAACCCTCAGATTAAGAAAATGTAACATACCTGCGCATTTGGATTTGCTGCTTTTGGTGTATGCAACAAAAGTTGTTTCACTATCTCATCATGACCAGCCCAAGCGGCTAAATACAATGGAGTCGAACCTCGTATGTCAGGCATATCCGGCGCAGCGTTATGTGCCAGTAGCAGCCGAACAATATTTCCATGGCCGTTGAGACATGCATGATGTAGTGGTGTATAACCGTTGACATCTTGGCTATTAATACATGGACTTCGTCGAAAACTAGTTGATAAAAATTATATATGGTCAGATAAAAGGAAAATTAAGTTATTTCATTTATGAATAGTAATCACCTTGCGAATGGACCACTACTTCGCTTTGATATTTGTTCGAGTATTTTTCCCACAACAGCAATATTGCCAATGCGTGCAGCCTCTAACAGATCGTGATCTTTGCCCATTGCATTGCAGAGTTTGCGATGGAAACTGTAAATCTGATAACGTTAACTAAAAAATAGGAACATATTTACAGACATTTTAATGAGGAGGTAATGACTAATCATGTACACATGCGTTTAATGTTCATTGTAAATTCTCTACATATGTAATACATATTTTACAAAGGTGATTGGCAAGTAACAAACACTCATACGCACGCGATGGAGTTTTAAGAAAGCTCTACACTATAAATAACTTTTATCAAAATTATTGCTCGTTATTAAGCTACAACAACGAAGATTTGTTTATTTAATATTTGACCCACTGATAATCAAGGTCTTTACACCTGTTCAATGCCACAGAAAATTACGTGGTTAAACTCATAAACGCATTGCTCTTTCTAAAATAATTAAACACTAATGAAAGTAATTTACCAATTAAGTAAACGAAAACGTATTTCTCATATTATTCACATGCGTGTGTATATTAAACCAAATAAAAAATATTCTCTCCCCAAAACCTTAAATACTATTTATTATAGATATGGCCATGGCGGAACGATACAAGGTGACAGCATGGGACAGTTGATTATGAACTTTTTTTATTTCATTTGATACATCAACTTCCGGTGCAGTACGATTTTGACATTTGTCCATCGAATTTACAAAAACAAGGCACAAGGAACTTTTATTTATGTTTCTAGGTATCTCACCATGCTGCCACCTTGTATCGTTTCGCCATGGATATGGCGAATACTTATATAGATGTTGTCGCAGGGACTGAACGATTACTGTAAATCGCAGCGACAAGTTTTTTAAATCGCTGCGTTTCAATGGGTGTCCTGCAAGAAAAATTGCGAACTCTGCTAGAGCGCGGTGCACCACTTAATTATACTCAGCTGAGCAGATCTTACAGAGTATATTAACTTTGTTCGCACAACGGTAATCCGTACCGGCATAAACTAATCGAGTTAGATATAGACTTCTATATATAAAAATGATCTGGGCGAAAAAAGAAGCCATGTCTGTCCGTCCGTCCGTAAGCACGATAACTTGAGTGAATTTTGTGGTATCTAAATGAAATTTGGTATGTAAGTTCCTGGGCACTCATCCAAGATCGCTGTTTAAAATGAACGATATCGGATTGTAACCACGCTCACTTTTTCGATATCGAATGTTTCGAAAAAACCGAAAAAGTGCGATAATTCATTACCAAAGACGGATAAAGCGATGAAACTTGGTAGATAGGTTGACCTCCTCACGCAGAATTGAAAATTTGTAAAATTTTGGACAGCGGGCGTGGCACCACCCACTTTCAAAAGAAGGTAATTTAAAAGTTTTGCAAGCTGTAATTTGGCAGTCGTTTGAAGATATCATTATGAAATTTGGCAGGAACGTTGCTCCTATTACTATATATTCATCAAAAAAAGTAAAATTTTAACAAAAAATTTAATATCTTCACAGTATATACATAAGAAAATTATGTCAACGTTCTACTCCAGAAATGATATGGTGCAACAAAATACAAAAATAAAAGAAAATGTTTTTCCTTTTCATTTAATTTGTCTGAGTTTGACAATCTGAACAAAGGAATGTTGTTGCTATAGAGATTAGCCAACCATGTAGACGAGCCCATGAGTGCTACCAACTCAAAAGTGGTTAGCTGTAAAAAAATCTACTATAAGAAACGAAACGAACAGAACTGGCATACGGATCAGAAATTGAACCAGATAAATATGTTGCATTTTGTTTTTTTTTGGTCTTGGGAATTGAATCTTTAAATTCTAAAGATGGCAAGAGGACCCTTAAATTGCCTCTTAAATCGCCAGGTTAAAAAACGTATAATAAGGGTAATATACTAGCAACATTTAGACGTGCCTAAGCAGCTAATACATGTCGCAAAATAAAAACCCGTAGCACAACTATTTTCCTTGTAATTGTTAAATATATAGCTTGTTGCCATGTGCTTTTTCAAGATTTGTAATTCTTCGTGAATTATATTTATGTGTCAGTATTATAATTTCTCTCCCATCCAGCAAGTGGTACCCCCATCATGCCCAAGCCAGTGCTGCTGCCGCTAGGTGTGAATTGCCTCATAAGTATACATGCAAAGAATTTTGCACCATCTTTTTTCAATCTGGGCAAAAGAGTGTGGAACTCTCCTTCCTCATATCTTGAGGATGAGATGTCTTGGACCCATAGCCACGACCTTTTTCTTTTCCTTTCCTCTTCTTCGCACAAAAATGAAATAATTACAGCTTCAAAAACTGTGTCGTCCATTTTGCAAACAAAAATAAACACAAACTTTTGCCGCAATGTGTCGCTCGATTGCCGCTTAATGTGAATTTCCAAAATATGTCGCTCTGTGAGGCGCCACTGCCGCTACGTGTCGCGCAGCGTAATGTGCGCGTACCTTAAGAGATCACACTTTGTCATCATTCCCCTGCAAAAACGCTCCACGTCATTTTACTAGTCATTTTACGGTCATTGTGACTTTCTGCAGCGGTTAATTCATAGTCCACGTTTGCATGGGCGTGATGAATTTTGTGACCAAATTTTCCGTTTCGTTCTATTAATGTGATCGTGCATTCCGCTCCCACTTATAGGATGTGAGCATAGCACTGTGCTGCTCACACACGTCACAATGCTCGTCAAATGGCGGTCATTTTTCCGTCATTTCACTCTACATTTTCGAGCTCATTGACAATCAATTTACTGCGGTTTTACCATTTATATAACCGCCATATAACGTGAATTTTACCTGCAGATTTACTTTACCTGGAGCAGCCATATGAATAAAATATGAACCAAAAAAATTGAATTTTCAATATTTATTATTTTCAATATATTTATATGTACATGAAATTGGAACTTATATTAATCCAGTTCATATAAAAGACGAAGTACTTTAATAATAAATAAACTCGCTTAATTGGGTTTTTGTTTTCCAATTGAAATCTCTTTTCTAAGCGAGCAGAAATATTTTAAGCTTCAGAAAAAAACTCCAATTATTTGAATAATCTACAACTTTAAAGCTTAGTAGAAATCTCAGATCAAGAATATTCAAAGGTGTCGTGGAATCCGATTGCTGTCGTAATTGATGAACTTAAAAATGTACGACTATGTAATTGAGTCAGACTTATTATTGTTCTAAATCTAATCATTCAAGCAATAATTCTGCAACCCATAGCAGGAGTATTGATTGGTTTCAAATCTAATTCCGACAGCAATCGTACAAATCCTTATTAATATTACTGAATTGAACTTAATAACGTTATATAAGAAAAGAAATACTTTAAACAATAAATAAACTTATAATTGGTTTTGTTTCCAATTGAAATCACTGTGCAAGCATATCGCTAACCTGTGTTGGCAAAACATATGATTATACTGTCTTCGATAGATAGTCGGGACGAGCCGCTACTCCGGCGAAGTAGAGATGACCGTGTGTCGGTGTGCAGCTGTTACAACAGCAGTTTCTAACTTTACACCATCCGTACAGTGTAGGAATGCTGCACGTGCCTTTTCCATTGCTGCGCCAGCACTTTTTGCTGTTTGTAAAAGCTTTAGCTGATTATGCAAATATATAGATGGTTAAAGTGGTTTTCGATCGTATTCAACAACTCACCCGATATACCATCATCCACAGCTCCTCATCGATTTGAATTTGCCACGTGTACTGTTTCAGTATTCAGACCCAGTTCGTGCAACACGATTCATTCATATTCACTGTGGGTATTGAGCCGTAGACGACAATGGAGATATTTTGATTCTTTTTGAAGGGTAACATTTGTAAACAGGTGGTTTTTCTTGCTCTTGATCGTCACCCTTCACTAGAGAGCATATTGAAGAACGCGCTGACCAGATAATATGTGAGATTACACGCATAGATTTCTTCCACCTTTCACAGTTAGTGATGGAGACAATGCGGAAGCCATATTTCACCATCACTCACCGAAATAGAACTGTAGAGAAGAAACATTTATAAAATTTAATAAAATCAAGAGAGGATAGTTGATAGTTGTGCTAAAATGGGTCGGTAACGTATTGTATGGTAAAGTATAGCGAAGTCTCAGCGGCTTTGTCCTGGTGAACATTGAGTTGAATAGGTTTTATTCTTCATTCTTAGAAACATGTACGAGGTACCGGGTAAGATATTAAAAATCCTTCAGCGCTTTTTTTGCACTATAACTTACTCTATTCAAACTTCTGCTTAACTTCTACATATCAATAGCTACCTTTACCACCAGGAGTTCACTATTGCTCTACGCCTATGCTATTGTTTCACTACATCGATGAACTTGTGATAAAATTAACAGCTATCTCCCCAATCTCCAGTTTTTGTGCCTCGCCTCCGAACACTGATATTTTCATCAACCAATCATCGGTCGACCTTATTTAAACACATGCCAAATGTCGACCATATGGCATACCCTAACGTTGTCTTACACCCTATACAAATTTGGGTGTGACGTTCGATCAGGATCTACATCTTGGAGAGCATGCACTAGCAATGTACGAAATCGTCGTTGGTGTGAGGGCTTAGCCGATCTCCATAGCGCCCGACTATGAGGAGGAGCTGTTTAGGACTGGAATCTCTACGCCTTTTCGCTCATAGGAGGGCGGCGGGATGTCGGTGACCAAGAACTGCCAACCCCCTAATCCAGGGTGTGATGCGGACCGTGCCTATTGGACGATTTGTAGCCAGGGGATAAATTCGACGTGTATTCGAACGGAGCCTTCCGATACCGACAACTCGGGAGTATTGATGCCTTACCACAGTAAGGGGGCGCTGCTGTGGCTGACGGCTTCTTTCCCGTATATAATACTGGACGCTGAGCCGCCGTGTCGGGCTGGTGGTGTCGTACGAACCAAGTTGTGAACGACTCATTACCTCATTTCATAAGGACACGATGATTAGAAGAGGGACTGAGCCGCAAGCCAAGACGACAACTACGCATAAGCATTAAGCGATGCGTCGGACTCGGGGAGCGAGAGTAGTGCTAATTCAATGAACTCGTAGTGAGAGAAGCACACAAATGAAACGGAGTAGCAGAGTGGCGAAGGTACGGAGCAAAGAGCTCTCTCGGAAGTACCGTGCAGTACTAAGATTGCGTACACACGCTTGGAGCAGAGTGGTGACCCAACGTAAGAGAGATCGATGAGCGCTTGGCATGGGCTCATGAGGCGGTAGAAGTAGGTCGAAGGCAGTTCAAAGGTTTGCTGCGAGAAGCCCTCGGTTCTGCAACAGGTCTGCGCTATATGAGGAGGAAGAAGCGTCGAATGCAGGAAAGGGCCAGTCCAAGAGCGCGACGCAGGGCAGTCACAATAGGGACAAGACAAGTAGGCCCAAGGCTGTAAAGACCGGATGGGCCCAAGAGCGAGGTAGCAACTACCTCGAAGGCTGCGAGTCAGAGGGAAGTTCCAACATCTGAAGTAGGAGATAAGCCAAAGGGAGATAACGCTAAGGATCCGGGACTTATCGGAGCTAGAGGAGCTAAGACTCGGCTTTCTCGGAGGTGCCAAAGGAAATAACACTAAGACGCAGGCTTTTCCGAGAAATAGATTGATGTGGCAAAGCAGTCACTGACTGTGGCGCTGGTGATCGTAGCAGTCCTTTCGAACAGATGACTAGTGAAGGTGGAGAGCTGTAGAAAAGGAGCTTAAGATGGGCGGGAAGAACAAGTAAGCTCCTTCCAACCTTTGATTCGGGGGATGCTATAATGGTTCTGACCAGATGATAGCGTGCGACAACATCGCGAGCGTGCGGTGGCTGGAGGAAGTGGTTCCAAACCCTAAGGCAGGGCACGAACGCGCGTTTTGAGATGGTGGATAAAGCGCAATCCCAACGTACCAAAGTTATATTAAAATGGTATGGATACCATGCGTGCTGAAGTCGTGAGGATACAATGCGACTTTTTCAGAATCATGCATTCGAACATACCGACACAGGAGTGGAAGGTATTCTACTGTATCTCGGCTACGGAGGAAGGCCAGTTATACCATCTTCCAAAATAAACAAGCAGGCGGAGGATATATTGTACGCGCAGCTTGAAAAACTGTCCTTAATGGTACCGGCAAAATTTCTATGCGACTCAGGAAAGGAAGTCGCGGGTATTAAAGTCCTACAAACACGCTGACGTGGCGAGTCCGAAAAGGCACCTCAAAACGCTAACTGAAAAACGACAGGTGGAGGTAGCCCACGTCAACTCCGAAGTGGGTTAGTTTATGGGACCAACAGCCAGCTGTGCTGTGAGTCGCACAGAGGAACACCAGCACAACAGGTACAAGAGTCTGAAGCT
>JARSSU010004951.1:0-27308 GCA_029619165.1 Eurosta solidaginis
AGTGAATGGCGGGCACAAGGGTGCCGTAAGTGGTTTCCTTGTGTTGCACATTTGCGCGAGTGCGGTGAGCTGTACCGAATCGATGACGTGCACACGGTAAATATAGCGAAGGATATAATAATAAAGTTGCTCCTTCTTATCATCGTGATCAGACAGATTCAAAAAATTTATATAGCTAAATGTTAATAAGATAGACAATAACCGGGTTAGGAATCGACTTAATAGAGGTTCAATACCTCTCCGGTGGACACGGCCGACATCTGTCCATAGAGTCAGCACTGCGACAACGAGGATAGAAGAGGACGAGTAATACTCAGAAAATAGAATAAGTGATACTTGTATGACAATCACCATAAATATCGCAAATACGTGATACATGCATGATGTAACCCATCGGAATAGTAGCGATAGGTGTTTCAGAGAGGTGTGGCCGTTGTCCAGTCTACACTACATTAGTTTACCACTGCGAGCGAAAATATCCTATACAAAGTTTTTATGTAACACCGCATAGGTTTTAAACTCGCTTATCAGGGCCCCTAGAGAACTTCTGCACCCTTTTGACATGTGAACAAGTTTCAGATGTTACTTCTTTTTACCCCTATTTTTTTCATTATTTTCCTGTAGTTACAATATTTAAATATACTGCTTGTTAAACTTTTATCTTTGTTATACATTCTTTATGTATATAATCCCTCTGGGTATAATTTTGCTCGTGACTCCGTGGTTCTTTCATTTATTCTGCCCACAGTAAGACCCCGGTTTTACCTCTTTTATCCAAACGTTTTCGTATACTGTATGTGAGACAGTCAGTGGTTTGCTTGACGGACTTAATTAGTTTGCTGGGTTATTAATGTGTCTCTAAAGCGTAGCTTCAGGATTTGATTGCTGTTTTGGATTATTTATATCGTCATAGACTTGTGTGTGTGCGTGGGTCATGGTGTACTATGACGACAAGAGAAGAACTGTACGTATAAGCCAATACGTGAGTTGCGAAAACGGAGATCATTTCAGAGAACGATAAGCTTGCTGTTCATGAAGCTTTTTATACTCATACGGCGGGTAGCTATGTGCCTACCGACCGTGCGAAGGTAGACCGAGATGATCGCAACCTAAGCCGAAATTGCTGACAAAGCCTCCTGGCTAGAGCAGAACTGAAAACCTGGAACCGTGGTAATTGACAAGTCAGTATCGTTGGGCGATAGTTAATTATTTATTAAGCAACACGAACTAGTATTTCGGGACAAAGACTGTAAACATTTCGGTCTGAAGTAAAGGCCGCAAAAGAACATTCGTCGGAATTCGTCACTGAATTCAATGTAAGCACACTGACAGTTTCTGCAAAACTATCAAGTCACTTTTGCAGATCCAGAAACGGAATGGGACCCTCCACAGACATTTGTCAGTCTGTGCGTCACAGATGTTCATTAGATGAAATTAAACATACCCTTTGTTACGCAAATTGCATGTAATCTGTAGCGCCTCGCTCCACTTTCTCACCTAATCGGCATGATTCGCACTACACTATTTTTGAACTTCATCATGTCAATAAACTTGACGCAGATATTCAAGTGCATTTTTTGGTAATTGGTGTTTGTACAAAAGGAAGAGGGATAGACCAAGTGCACGGGGTTTTTAGGAAAACCCGTAAAACCAGGCCATGATTCGTCGTACTTCCATTCGATGAAGTGATTGGGTTGGACACGAATCATTTTGTTGGGGGAGGGGAACAAAATGACGTTCAACAGTTCTGTATGTGGGTTGTTTGCGTGGCGTGTGAAGACATCTTCGGCCTCGCTCCCTTGTGTTCACTGGTACTCGAAGGGCATGAGGGTGGTATCTTTCATTTTCAAGTTTGAAGAACATAGGATGTATGACCGCATCAAAAAAAAAGAATGAAAGGACATCCGTTAGTATTGTCCATAATCACGGTATCAAATGATATCAAATCTTTACAATCCAGATGCTATCAGTAAACCTTCAACATTAAGTCAGTAGCCTGTGTAGGCTCCCGCGGTGTTAAAGGGGGGGTAAGTCCCCAGTCGGTACTAAGGCTGCAGGCAGGCCTTTTGGAAGGCTGCGCGTCAGAGATTGGGGACATTAGTTCCGGCCAGTGACATCGAAGTTCTCCCATATACTGTATAAGTAAGTTAAACGATTATTAAGTTGGTATACGTATGGTGATCGCTCTTCGGAGTTGCTCGTGATTAGAGTATACGTTAATCGGGAAGAGTTACAACTAACTGGTTTTGTGCTACGTAATTTCAACGCTTTTAGACAACGGTGAATAACAAGGGCAAATGCTTAGTGTACCACATTTGTGCACAATACTAAAATCGTCCAACGGAATACTATGCGTATGTTGAGGGTTGCATAGACGACTACGAAAAGTGTAATAAATTTAAGCAGTACCGGATTAGCTATCCCCTAGCTCGTTACTCTCTTAAGGGGGAGGCAGTTTTATATACACACTACGAGCTTATCGCCTTGCATATTTCGATCTGCGTCGCCATAATATTTTCAAAATGCTTGGCCGTTAAGAGTGGAACAAGGTTAAGCGTTAGTATTCTCATACATACGCATGGTGATTAATTGGAAAGTATAAGGTCCAGGAGCGCACAGAGAGTGGCGTTTTGTTAGGGTCGGCGACGCCAGAGTATAGGATTACCAAACACTCCATTCTTGCAAGCAATAAGCCGTTCCCATATTATTTTCTGCCTAGGCTTTGGCTAAGAGTGGCTCACACCACATTATAATAGTTAAATGTTCTCTAGCAAAAAAAGTTGGCATCTCCTGCAACTTTTAGTTGGCATTACAGCCCTGGCTTTGGAGAAGAAGGTAGGAAATATACATACATAAACACTGAGATGCATACGAATACAAAGCGAAAGGTCCTCTAAATATTATATATCGTGTATGAAAAAACGATAGAAGAGATTAAATGTTATAAGTGCATAGTTCTAGGAGACTTGCGTCGATACCATTTCTGATGTCGAGTATTTTTCAAATGCAATGGGTTCTCTGCAACTTCTTCTCGGTGGCCATTGACATGTAGGGCTAAACCACTTATACACTAAACCGTTCGTATCATTTTATGTTTGGATGCGCCTTTATCCCGTGTTCATATATCAACATACCCTTCAGCTCGAGTGTAAGTTCCAAATGTGTGTTTTAAACGGGACCTTACCCTGATAACCAGTCACTATCTATAAAAATTTCAACCATAACATTACTTTTTCAAGATTAACTAAACAATTCATAATAACTGTCACCTCGTATAGCCATCTCCGTTTATCTTATAAACACTCGTTTTCCAGACAACCATTCCTGTTCCAGGATACAGTGGTCATGCCCTAACGATCACTGTAAGGTACTCTATCCCGGTGTATATAGCATGACAATGTCACACCACTTTGCATGATATTGTCACCTATATCGTGTATAGTAGCGTGTCTATAAGTCCTGCACAGAGCCAGCTGCACACATGGTCTGGCGCCGTTTTACTTCTATTATCATCCTGAGTCACCAGGGTGTATTTCCCTTTCCGTCGGTTCTAGTGGTTAGACTTGATTTTTAGAGGCACATAGAGGCCAATGAATGAGTAATGAGTCCCACCAAAGTTCTTATAAATTAGAACCTCCACTAGTTGTATGTGTGTGTTGATCACATTGATTTGCTGCTCGTGTGATATCTATCATCCCATTCACATTATATAAAACCATTTATAAGTGAAAATGATACCCTTATACTGTGACAAGAGAGTCTGATGGCGATCATCTAACAGCTCTTACGTATGTATGAGTTGAATCTAGAAGAAATCGATAGAGCATAAATAGCCAGC
The DNA here is from genome assembly GCA_029619165.1 of Eurosta solidaginis. NCBI lineage: Eukaryota > Metazoa > Arthropoda > Insecta > Diptera > Tephritidae > Eurosta > Eurosta solidaginis. Next base: position 3,839 of record JARSSU010004951.1, read on the forward strand.
CCCGTATCAATTATCGAATGCATCTGTATCATCCAATACCAACTAGGCGAAACACACACGCCTTAGTCATCCCTAACAGGACCGAAAGGCCAGCCGGAAAAAGAAAAAAACTCTTTCTCTTCCAACAATAATAAAAACACGACAACTACGACAAAAATGACCACCCAGCACGCATCCCTCCACAGGAGCTAATAGTGACACAATATACAGCCGAACCTCGGTAGGATATGGGCCATCAAAATCCGCAGTAGTAATGTTAAATAACACATAAAACTAAATACGCTGGGGTGATTCACGGAGATTTTGGAGTCACCCAAACCCCCCCTACTCATATCTGACGCTTGAGAGATAATTAACACACATACTATGGTACAACAGAACGAGGCAACAACTTCTCCCACATTCTGAGTGAATTTACTGACCAGTCAACAAATTCAACGACAAACTTGATAAGAATAACGATTTTCCCAACATTGAAAATCCTTGTCCACGATCCGTTGCAAATCATAGATCTCTTGTCCTACACACATAAGATAATTGTACCATTGTCAACCTGCTCATGTTTATTCGTGACTTCAGCGACTTCGGCAATTAATTGTTGTGTTTCGAAAGGTCAAATAGCGGCCGTGTTCTTCATATTGATCATCTCTTCACTCGACGATTTATGACGCATATTAGCAGTGTCTAGGCTGTAGTAATTAACCAATGATAATCTCAAGACAGTTGCATGTGATAGCGCTGGTAAAGGTAGAAGTCGATATATAGCAGCACCGTGCCTAAGATTATGGTAGAAAATAAAATCTGAGACTCTACAAACTAATCACATATCATTAAGATCCATACACTCCATACTTAGCTGAAAATACAGACTAAATTACAACCTTATTGTTTTTTCATATTCACTACACACAGTTCACAAAAACATAAATGTTCCTTTTTCGCTCTCGTCCCAAGCTTCATCCGCAAAAACACATAACATTTTTTTTGTCGATTTGTTGCGATCAAAAATGTGCGCTTTTGGCATCTATGGTTTCGCCCATTGCAACTCTTGCACACATGTGGACATTTCTCTCCATCCTTCTAGCTCTCCATCTACCTTTTGAGCACAGAAAGAAACTGACGACACACATTGACCCCTTTGTATGTTACATACCCCCCCATCCCGGGACCATACCCATCAACACCCTCACCACAACTACATACCCGGGAGGGCTTGACTTTTTCTCGCTAATGTCTTCTCCATTTACACAACTTTGTACGCGATGATAGTCCTCTACTAACCGTAGGAATCCTCCGTTTCCTGCGCCATAAATTTATGGCCGCAAAATATGGAATAAAATTATAACTTAGCGTTTAGATACGTGTAAGGTGATACTAGTGCCGATCTGGCTGAGAGGGTAAATATTCCGTTCCATATCAAACAAGTTATCACTAGAAAACAGCAGGTTATATTAAATCCATGAATCTACTACACCGCAGATGAGCAACTTACGAACCAGCGCTAGCTCTTCTATCATGTTTTGAGTGTCGCAAGAAACACTTGCTGACTCATACAGCACATGCCAGACTGGTGTGTATGAATTAAAACTCTCGTATGACACTCCCCCATTAACGAGATAATGTTGACTATTATCATCTATAGGTCCCGATTTACTACGAAATATTCACAATAACACGATATCAATGCTGTCGTTTTTCAACGTGGCGATGATTACATGAGCTTAGACACACCCGAGATGATTTAGCCACATACACAATATCTTAAAGATACGCAACAATGTTAGAATTAATCTAGCCCTTGAGACCATTTGTTTATACTTTACAAAGCTTCCTAACTATTCGTAATTTAGTATAAAATAACTTTAAAAAGAAGGATAAGTAAAATATTATGACATTCGACTATCATGATTCTTATTAAATATTGCTACTACCTCACTTCAGCGTTCCGACAAGAGTATTATTCCAAAAAACATAAATTAGCCAACCGACTGAGTATTCTCAAGCCCTCAGCATCCTAATTCAACTAGTATATTCTAGTGATCTACAAATCATTGTGCCTGTGTTTTTGGGAAGTGCATGTCCCAATGAGAGCAATTGAAGTATAATCTAGAAAAATGTGCATTTTGCGACAAGCAAGCCTCAAAAAAGATCAAACAAATGTCACACGATAAAGGCAAAATGCAACTGATCGAGCATAACAACAAGAGTTGCATTACTATTGAGATAAAGGTTTTACAACAAGTAGCGCCAACTAACCTCAAGCCCTGGATCGGATGTGAGAAATTCGAAACTATTCCACCACAATAATACATCAGACGTCCCCAGACACCGCACAAGCTTTCAGTCGACCTCAGTTTAACAACAAAAAAAAAACTACTTTAGCATTAATTTAACTCAAATTTTAAAGTGAGTATAATCCAATTCACAATGACGAAATTTACTGTGAGTAATAGAAAATAACTATCAAAGTCGGTGCGTTTTGCTTGATTATGTATAAAGCAAATGAGTATTTATCTTAATTAAAGCTATTTTAAATAAATCATTTTTGTTCTAAAAACATATAAGAACGTAAGAAACAACGTGAAAAGCACCTCCAACTCCGTGAATCCGTACTGAAATATTAAACACACAGTCAATTCCTATCATTATAGTGCACATAGATCAGAAAACTTGCCTGCAGTTTCAACTTGCACACTCTTTCCGACTAATACTGCGCACTAAGTCTAATCAACTACACCCTCGTGCTTGATTATAATGCTATGGAACCAAACTATATTAGTAATAATACGAATGGCTTTGCAATAATCCATTATTATCTAAAAATGTTCAATTGATTATATATACAATATCTATCCCGTCTTATATTATTGCGGTCAAAACCACGTATTGAATGTTGCAATAAAATACACAAAAAGTAAAATAACTAAGTGATACAATACACGGTTTTCAAATCGTGTTTAGGCCACAGTACGAATGTACCTATAGGTTGGCAATAGACTCATAGGGATGGTCGTATTAGAAGCCTGTGCGACGGATTCTTAGTGAGTCCAGCATTGTTGGGCAAAAGAGGAAAATATTCGTCATCGTCCAGACTGCACAATCACCTGAATTTGCTACATGAGTCATACGACTTTCCAGTAAGCATCATGTATAAAGATGCTAATGCCTAATGCTCGAATTTCATTATGAAACTTTTTCTAGGTGCGACGTCGCGTCAACTTTGAGAAATGCAAAGCAATCTACAATGAAGATATGAATCGGAAGATACAGTTTGTGTTGCGAAAAAATCGGGTAGAACCGTTTCCAGGATGCAGTTAATTTTCCTTAATATTTGATGAAGTTATAATTAAACGTTTTAATTTAAATAAAGGCAATTTACTTCGAAATTAATTTTGCGGAATTTCTATGTACCTCTATTTGCCACATAACTGGATACACATTGTCCACACTATACTTATTTCGCTCTACCGTACCGCAGACTTCATCGTCACAGAAAAAACGCACTTTCATAAACTTTAAAAATGGAAAGTGGGACAAATGCAAATCCTTTACAGACAACCGCTTTGCTGCCCTCCCTATCCCTACTGATGATCGCCAAGGGGAGTGTGGTTTCCGCAAGGTCATTGAATCCGCTTCGGCTCGCTTCATTCCCGCCGGTAGAATTCCCAAAATTCGGCCTCACTTTCAGGCGGAGGCCGCAAATTTAGCGAGAGAGCGTGACCTTATAAGACAGCTCGATCCCCATATAAACCAACGCATCAGATTGCTTGTGGATGAACACAAGTGGGCGAAATGGGAGGAGCACCGAAGCGGTTGTAACCTCTCTGCCGATGTAGGTAAGCTTTGGTCCATCGTAAAGTCCCTATCCAATCAGACTAAGCATAATGACAAAATTTCCATCGCCTTTGGCGATAAAGTGCCGTCGGTTGTGATCGGTCGCACCTATTGCATGGGGCGAAGCACTGCTACAACAACAACAACACATTGTCCATTGCGGTATTTCAATACTTGTGCGATCTGCTGTCGTATCCGGTGCTATCGTGCAAGGTAGTGACCTTTTTGATTAATGCCCTCTTACGTACAAAGTGACCAAATTCTCTTAATGGCTTACATTGACTAAAGGCATTTTATGCCCGTATTACGGTATACAACTCAACTTAGTTGAGTTTTTAAAATTATGCGCCACACTCAGATTCCTTGCTGATGGCAGCTATCAAAAATGCTGTGGAAATGATTTTGGTGTTGGACTGGTTTTAGATATTATTAAGGAGTATATTTGTGCGAAGTGGATTAAAACCCAAACAGCAAAAATTGTATCTTACTCTAAAACAGGATTCCCAGTAGTAGTGATTAGTATCATTGGGACTCATATTCGCATAATTTCACCTATTTTGGCTGCATCCGAACAGCCTCGTCCAACTTCGTTCGGTGTATTTCCGAATGTGTAAGTGTTTAATCTGTTACAGTCTTTAGGTCAATGCTGCGCCAGAGTGATCTGCGCCTCCCTGAAAAATCACACAGACACAGAGGTGTGGAAAAAATTTCACAATACAATAAAACCAAAGATCTTTCCAGACCTCAAAGAAAGTGAATTTGTCGCTTATTCCAATTTGATAATGGTGGTGTGAAATTAATAACGGTTATTCATAACGAAACAGCAGTCATAGCTAGACGATATACGCTGTTGCTGTAGCAATAAGGTTACTCACCGAAGGCTTTGGGGAGTGTTATCGATGTGATGGTCCTTTGCCGGATACAGAACCGATACGCTCCGGTAACACAGTACCATTAAGGTGCTTACCCGACCATCTCGGGAACGATTTATATGGCCACATTATACCTTCAGGCCATCCCTCCCTCCCCATCCCCAAGTTCCATGAGGAGCTTGGGGTCGCCAGAGCCTCGCCTGTTAGCGAAACAGGATTCGCCTCGGATAGATGAGGTTGGCAATTGGGTTTGGAGAAGCTTTATATTACGCTGGCAACCTGAAGGTTGCGCTACTCAGCCCTTGAATCTGGTATTTTAGTCGGCTCTTACGACAGGCATGTTGTTGTTGTTGTGTGTTGTAGCGATTAGTTACTCCCCGAAGGCTTTGGGGAGTGTTATCGATGTGATGGTCCTTTGTCGGATACAGATCCGATACGCTCCGGTAACACAGCACCATTAAGGTGCTGGCCCGACCATCTCGGGAACGATTTATATGGCCACATTAAACCTTCAGGCCATCCCTCCCTCCCCACCCTCAAGTTCCATGAGGAGCTTGGGGTCGCCAGAGCCTCGTCTGTTAGTGAAACGGGATTCGCCGCTCGGAAGGTGAGGTTGACAATTGGGTTGGAGAAGCTATATATTGCGCTACACAACCCCTTGAATCCCTACGCGGGTATATTCTGAACCCCTAACCCGCTGGGGGAATGCCTTTGAACATGGATTATGAGGGACCGCAAAAGTTGTGGTACATAAGCCCATAGAACTTCTCAATTCGAACAAGTTATATTTTTTTTATATTACCTAAACTTGTAAAGATATACATACTCCATACTTAAGCTACAGTTAGGCATCTCCATTGGTTAGATTGCTGGGCGTTTGCGTATTCAACTTATCAATTTCTATACGCGTCTTTAGTATTTCCTCTTCTAATTCTACACACCTTTGTTCGATTTCATAGTTTTTAGATACCAAAAGTACCCAATTCGCTTCTAAAGATTTCAACTTATCGCCAGCTTGTGTTTGAGCCTGTTTTCGTTGCCAATTGATATCCTGAATTTTTTTCTTTGATTCTTGTAGCTGTATTATTGTTTTAGCTTGCAGCGCTGATATTACTTCTAAATAAGCTTTCCATGATTCAATTCCATATTCTAACATTAATTCCAGATTCATCGAACGCACCCATTGGTGTTCCAATTGTGCCATTGAATTTTCAATTGATTCCTGCCAGGCGCTCACTTCGGACAATTTGCCAGATGGTGGCGGTGGCAGCTCATAACGCTTCATGCTTAACGTCTCCATTGGTTGACGATTTTGTATGCGCTCAAATTCACTTGCCATTAATTTAGTTTCGAAAGCATTTGCATTTAATGGCGGTAAATGATCTAGATAATTCTTCGTAGGTCTATATCGCCGGCACTCCTCCTCGACCATAGCGAGTGCCTGCGGGAAAGAAAATCATCACATACCATTGTTATGATACATTTATCACGTTTATATACCGATTCCCGAACTCCAATGTCATCGTAGCCTTGGTCGATATATGGTAGCGCATCTACAGTAACTTCACCAGCCATCGCGTATTTGTTTTTGTTTAACTGAAATTTGTGACCACAGAAAATAAGCAAAACAAAACTTTATTTCATCTTCTTCTTCTTGAACAGCATTCACCAATGTGGATTACTGGTAGAGCTACCGGCTCTCAAAACTTGAACAAAATTTGTTAAAGGGTGATTTTTTATTCATGGCAGCACATATATGTAATATCTTATATAATGTGTTCGAAATCAAAACAAGACAGCCTATAAAATGTGTTTGATTGTAGCAGCAGAAGTGTGACAAAGAAAAAATAAAAATTTAGGTACATTCGATTATTGTATACAAAAACCATATATGTAATACTCTTATATTGCTACAAAAGGCTACGTACATTCCCAAACATCAGAGTGCCGATATATTGCTGTTTAAACGTTTTGTTTTTGTATTCAATAATCGAATGAATCTAAATTTAAATTTTTTCTTGTCACACTTATGCTGCTACAATCACAAAAATTGTATAGGGCTGTCTTGTTTTGATTTCGAATTCAAAACACATTGCGAGCATTTTCTATTAGCAATATAGGAGTATTACATATATGACAAAAACAAAATCGTTTAAACAGCAATACATCGGCACTCTGATGTTCAAGAATGTACCTAGCCTTTTGTAGCAATATAGGGAGTATTACATATATGTGGCAGCATAACATGAAATACATTTTTTGGTATATGTATTTTAGGGTTATTCTTATTAATCCAATATACGAGTTTTCCAGTCTCATCCCTACAAACGGTAATAACAAGTTCAAAGGAATTATGATATCACTTAGAGGTTTAATGGTCGCAGCACAAGACAACCAAAATCCTGATTTTAATAGTTGATTTTATTGTGTTTATTTCGGGATGCACTTCGATTTTTCAGGAGCTTAAAAGAAAACGATGTTGATCCGTTGTTGGGCGTCCGGAAAAGAGGACCGCCATTCTTTATTAATTTGACAGCTCAACGGCAGCTATTCAAATTGCCAGGATTGCTTTAGCAATGGTTCTATTATATTACAATTGACTCATGGTCATATAAGACCATAATACTTATACTACGTGGGATTCAAGGGGTTGTGTAGCGCAATACATAGCTTCTCCAACCCAATTGTCAACCTCACCTTCGAGCGGCGAATCCCGTTTCACTAACAGACGAGGCTCTGGCGACCCCAAGCTCCTCATGGAACTTGGGAGTGGGGAGGGAGGGATGGCCTGAAGGTTTAATGTGGCCATATAAATCGTTCCCGAGATGGTCGGGCCAGCACCTTAATGGTGCTGTGTTACCGGAGCGTATCGGATCTGTATCCGACAAAGGACCATCACATCGATAACACTCCCCAAAGCCTTCGGGGAGTAACTAATCGCTACAACAACAACAACAACTTATACTACGTTTACATAATCAATAATTCAAATAAATAAATATGTGTGATTCAAATTGTTTTCACCGCAATTCGTAGCTTCTCTATCCCCTACCTGTCACCCCAGCGGGCTATGGAGCTTAGAAAAACCTGGCGGTAGGCATGTTTTGTTGTAAGGGTTGGCACAAATCTTCAGACCGACAAGGTTCGACATGGTCACATCAATTCGTTCCCTTGATTGTCGGGCTTAATGATGTTATTTCCTGAAAAGTACTGGACCAATATCCAGCAAAGGGTCATCAATAGTAATACTCCTCAAAAACTTCGGGGTGGTATCCATATTATTTTTTTTTGCAGAACACCTTCCTGCGTTGGTGGGTTTCGGCCTCACTTATAAAAATTACACTTTTTTATTTTGACGCTGATTATTCGCCTATCAGCCATTCCTTCTGGTACAAAAAACCATAGGAATAACGGTGGCAGCACTATTTGGCGAGTGCGAAATTCTATTGTACATCTTTCACAGCTGTTTTGATAACAGCTGGTTTGGAGATATGATTTATGCATTGTCAAAACAATGGGTACAATTTTAAAAGCAGCGCCAATTTTGAAGAGCTCGCAGTACCATAAAAACTATCCTAAAACTAGCTACAGCAAATTCTTAATATTTTGAGCATGTCTCGTAGGAGGTTGGCTCAGTGCACATTTTCCAGCGCATCTGACAAATCAAACGGTGATGGTTGTTTTACTCTTGAATCCTTACAAAAGTTCGCTGCACCAAAGAAGCGCTGTTTGTCATTGGATATCAAGTCTGAAGAAGTCTCAAATAACATAACAGAAGTCGCCAGACATATGAATGAAACTGGTATTGATTCATCAGAGGAAAATTTATTGTGGGCGCGCTTTTATAAATTGGAATGCAACTTAAATGAGGCTTTGCGTAAAATCGATGTACCAGCTAATATAACTCACACATACAATCCCTTAGAATATGCTGCTCAGTTACATTGCGGATACTTAAAAAAGTTTTTGGATGGACCAAAGCGAGTTGTATTTGTGGGCATGAATCCTGGACCAAATGGAATGGGACAAACTGGAGTGAGTTGAAATTGAAGGTAAAGAATTGACGTATTACTATTTTTGTATATTTTTAAAGGTGCCATTTGGTAACATTTTGACGGTGCGTAATGAGATGTGCTTAACAGGTGCGGTGAAGCAACCACCCAGTGTGCATGCAAAACGTCCTGTACTGGGTTTAGAGTGCACTACAGAAGAGCCAAGTGGCGTGCGAATTTGGGGTCTACTGAAAAAATTAGCTGGCGGATCCTTAACTACATTCGGACGACAATGTTTTGTGCATAATTTTTGTCCACTTATATTCCACGATAAAGCTGGACGAAACATAACTCCAAGTGAATTAAAGGTATTTTTGTACTTAAGTTGAAGTCACAAATGAATCACAAAATATAACTTCCCACGCAGGGTGATTATAAATCGATCATTGGAAAATTGTGTCTAGAAATACTTGATCAGGAGCTAGATTTGTTACAGCCGGAAATAGTGATAGCTGTTGGAGAGTATATGAATGGAATGCTCAAAAATTCTCGACATGCTAATTCTTTAAAAATATTTAAGTTACCTCATCCAAGTCCTCGTTCACTAAACAATCAAAATTGGCCGGAAAAGGCAGAACAGCTTCTATGTGAATTGGATTTGGTAAAATATATACGAGGCGAAGTGTAGCATTCCTATATGTATAAGGCCACGCATATATGCATTTACATATTTACATATTCATTCAGTATAAACTGTAAGTACAAAGATTTAAAGGACTATGTTGAGTAGCCTTTGATGTGATTTTTTAATACATAAAATGTGTTATTTTTTAAATTTTACTTTCTTAATTGAGGTACGAACGTTATGAGAATACTTTGGCCAAATCCGACCAATTTTAATTGGGTTGTATTGTATTGTAAATGCCTAGGCGGTTTGAGATACATTGAAAAGTAAAAAGTCTAGAAAGCTATTTCGATAGAGGCTATGATGTACTTTGATGACTTCCTGATTGTAGCTAAAAGACTTGGGCTTGTAAGTTTTCTTCGTTGTTGTTGTTGTTATTGTTGTTGTAGCGATAAGGACACTCCCGAAGGCCTTGGGGAGTATTATCGGTGCTGATTGTCCTTTCCCGGACGCAGATCCGGTACGTTCCAGTAACAAGCACCATAGAGGCACTAGCCCGACCATCTCGTGAACGATTTGTTATGACCACATGGAACCTTCTAGGCCTTACCTCCCTCCCACCCTAGATCCATCAGGACTTCGGGGTCGCCAGAACCTCGACTGTTAATGAAACAGGATTCGCAACGGGTAGGTGAGGTTGACAATTGGGTTGCAGAAGCTATATATTGCACTGGAAACCCCTTGAATCAATTTGTTATTTTAATCGCGTACCTAGCAATTGTATATTCTAAGCCCCCTAACCCGCTGAGGGAAAGTCTCTTTCGTCTGGTTCTATGATACAAATTTGTGCACTGGCGAGGGCAATTTTTTTGAAAGCGCGAGCGGAGGCTGCCATGCAAAAAGGTGTTCTGCGCAAACATACTATACATCTAACCCACAGTTTAGAAGCGGTCCGGGGAAATTTTCGGTTTTTTGAAAATACCTTTTTACAAAAAATTACTCTTAATCCTTTAATTGCAGCATTTAAAAGGGGTTCGATTTGGGAAAAATTTAAACTTTGAAATTAATCACCCCAAAATCTATCGCATTAGTATGGGTGCTTTCAACTGCTGATTTTTCTCGGTGTTGGGTTGAAATTTTTGCTGATATAAGTGTTACCACAATTTTCTTCATTATACTTCCTTTAAGGGCCAATAAATGGGGACATAACCATAAAACCATAAACAGCTGACCGAACCTATCTTATGGAAATCAATGTAATCGATTAATGGTGCCATACCATAACGCTAACGCCATAACCATATAGACAACCAATTGCTTTTAGGTTTCTCGCCATATCCATAACCTAAAAATATTTGAGTTAATGAATGTAATCACTTTTTGCAGATTTTATTCATTTTTTGTATACGTTATGATTAAGAGACTTGTTTTTTTTTGTGGAATATGTTTGTAATTTTTTGCGTTTTCTTCATTTTTATGAAATTTTTCACGATTTTTAGACGGCCCATACATGACACAAAAGCCATGCGCAAATATAAAACTGCGAAATTTGTGCAAATGAAAATTTTGACATACACGGCTAAAAACACTGCGCAATATTAATTTTTAAAGTAGCGCTACAAATTTAACATGTGTTTTATTTGTATAAAAAGGCACTAATTGTATAAAAAAACCACTCTTTATTTTCCACAGTGCTGGTAATTCACGGTATAAGTGGAAAAACTTGTACCAGAAGCGTTTATTTTCCATTTTATTTATAATATATATTTTTTAATGGCAAGACCAGCTTAACTCATTGCAACACTGCGCAATATTCATTTTTCAACTAGCGCAACAAATGAAACATGTGTTATAATTGTATAAAAAATTATTATGTATTATTGAATTTGTTTGAATTCTAGTTACAAGCTAGCCTTCAATATTAACATTTCTAAGCAATATTTACTGATGTTATATTATCAGAAACCAGAGGTTAACTGAAAACATTCACCACACACGAAGAAAAAAGCATGTGCAATATTTGCAGACATGCGTAAATATCAAAATCGTTTTGATTTTAGCGCAGTTCTTTGCGTAAATAGCGCAACCAGTGCACACACCGGGCAAATCCTTGTGCAAATTGGTAATTGGCACAAGGATACTTGAGCCGTGTAATTGGCGTATTAGGTTAAGGCACCATTAATCGATCACATTGGAGATGGTTATGGATATGGGTATGGTTACGACTTATGGCGTTAGGGTTAAGGAATCTTAATTGGCCCTTTATATAATTAACAATCAGTGATCAGCTGTTCATTGTAAACAAAATTCCAGCACAAGATAACATAAAGCCATTTGGTAAGTACAATTTAAAATATTTACATAAACAACAACTTAGTTATTATTCTAAGGCTTACTTGCAATGGAACAGTTTATGGCCGAAGCATTTGCAGAAGCACGCCGAGTGTTAGCAGAAGGGGAAGTACCAGTTGGTTGTGTATTCGTTTACACCAACATTAAGGGCACGGATAAAGTCATAGCACGAGCTGGGAATGATGTGAATGCCACCAAGAATGCAACCCGCCATGCCGAGTTTCTTTGTATAGATCAATCTTTGGAATATTGCAAACAGTACGGATTGTCATATGATGACGTATTTGCGCAGGTGACAGTTGTAGTTACAGTGGAACCATGCATAATGTGTTTAGCAGCTTTACACAATTTAGGTGTTAAGGAAGTGCTCTATGGTTGTGCTAATGACCGCTTTGGAGGTAAAACTCTAGTAGATGTGCCATTTGCAACGAACAAAATAAACGGCCAGACTCAAGTGCGTGGTGGTATTTGCGCGGATGAAGCAATGGCGTTGCTTAAAGATTTTTACAAAGGTGAAAATCCAACTGCTCCTATTGCGAAAACGAAAAGCTGATACAAATTGAAGGCAACAATGATGCAAACGATTTATTGGGGAAACTCTCCGTTCGGTTCAATAAGAGCTAATTATTGTACGGCTCAGTCATTTTTTAATTCATAGTACATTTGTGTATAACATCTATAGACTTGGAATTGCTCTGCAATCAGGATACTTAAGAATATATTATTTAAGTAAAAAATTATGAACGTATGGTTTATTTATGCAAAAAGATCACACGAATGTCCCTGTAAGGGATCTATATCCGGCAAAAGGATCATCAACATCGACAACACTCCCCAAAGCCTTCGGAGAGTGTCCTTATCGTTAATACAACAACAACAACTGGGTGTGCGTTTACCGCTACAGGAAAAAGCTATCGCGATAATATGGTAACACACCCGACTTTGGCGGTAAATTGGACTGGGTGGAAAAAAACATTTCATTTCATTTATTTATTACGGCAAAAAAGCCTAATTCATAAATTAAATTATATTACAATTTACTATCTTATTGCTAAGGTTTTACAATATTCATAAAGTTTTGCTTTAAAAGCTACGATTTCATTACAACTTTTTATATCTATAGGCAGTTCATTGAAACTTTTTAGACCTTTATAAAAAACATTTTGCTAATCTATTTCAGTTCTGAATAAAGGCAGTTTGAAATTGTGTTTATTCCTTGTATTAATGTTATGTGTTTGCTTAACTAATACTACGTTTTTACTTAGATATTCAGGTACATTTTCACTTTTAATATTAAATATAAACTTCATAGCGTGAAAAAAAATCTTTTGCTTGACACTTAACCAGTTCAAATTTCTCAGCATATCAGCCGTACGAGTATCTCTAGGTTTTTTAAGAATACATCTCATACATCTGTTTTGCATCTTTTGAAGTTTATCTATTTCTTTGTCTGACACAATGAATAGAATAGATGGGCAGTTTACAAAGTGCGGTTCTATAATGGACTTATATATAATTATTTTGTACTTTTTTTGAATATATTTGGATGTTCTCTGCATAACCCCAATTTTTTTCGCAACTTTCTGGACTGTGTAGTTTATATGTTCTTCAAACTTGAGTTTGTTATCAATTATAATTCCCAAATATTTTATACTGTCAACTTTTTGTATGCTATTATATCCTCATTAACGTTCCTCCTTGTTATTATCATAAATTTCGTTTTATTTATATTAAGTTTCAGTCTATTTCCGCACAACCATTTATACAGGTTATTCAGTTCATGTTGTATTTTAGAAAGTGCAGAATTAATATTATTCTCACTAATCATTATTAATGCATCATCAGCGAATAGTTTAATTTCACAACCTTCAATAGCGTTAACTATATCATTAATATAAATTAAGAACAGTATCGGTGCCAAAACTGAGCCTTGTGGTAACCCTATGGTTACTTCCAATTCATCAGACATCACGGTATTTATAACCGTTTTCTGTCTCCTCTGCTTCAAATATATATATTTGGGGTTGCTAACCTTGCTTACTTTCCTCATTACTATCATTAGTACCTTTAATACCCAAAATCTTTTTAGAGGAGAGATGCAAGGTGAGACTACCGGAAGGTTCGGTGGATCATCCCCCTGCAGTTCGGCTAGTACAAGAAACTATTAATACTGGAGCGGATTAGAGGGCTTAAAGTATACACGCGGTATGTATGCCTGTCGTAAGAGGCGACTAAAATACTAAATTGATTGAAGGGGTTGTGTAGCGCAGCCCTCTCAAGGGGTTGCCGGCGCAATATATAGGTTCTCCAACCCAATTGTCAAGCTCACCTACCGTGGCGAATCCTGTTTCATTAACAGCCGAGGCTCTGACGACCGCAAACTCCTGATGGATCTAGGGGTGGGATTACGGTATGTCCGAGAATGTTTTATGTTCCCGAGATGGTTGAGCTAGTACCTTATGGTGCTTGTTACCGGAACGTACCGGATTTGCATCCGGCAAAGGACCGTCAACATCGATACCACTCCCCAAGGCCTTCGGGGAGTGTCCTTATCGCTACAATAACAACAACTGTAGCGGACGAGTTGAAATTTGCCAAACTGTCTTTGGGGGAGAGAGCGTTTCCTTTTAATAAAATAACAACCTGTCAAATAAATAAAAGAAACAGAAGCTTGCTACAACAACAACTACAGAAAGCAGAAGTGCGGTCATATTTCTTAAGGCGCAGCGAATTAAAAGGCTTACAGTATTCTCGCGGTAGGTATGCCTGTGATGAGAGTGGCCTAATATCCCCAAACCCGTGGGTTCGATGAGTCTAAAAATCGTTCGCGAGACAGTCGAGCTACCAGAAGGTGCTAGTACCGGAGCCTACTTATTTCGGGGAGTGTTTTTGCTGTTACAAAGCAACAACCATAAAGATTTCCAAATTAGGAACTTCAATCCCGAAACAAGGAAACTCGCACAAACGGACCAAGTAATGGGAGCACCTTGTATTTGGACCAGTGCCTAATCCCATAGATGATAAATTCGTCGAGGCTTTCAAAAGAAGCTTCCACACCAAAGGTTTTTCTATGAGAGTGGGATCGCGACAGGCCCTACTTACGTACACTCCAGCACACCCCTTACATGCGTAATGTGCCTTAGAGAACTAGCTAAAAAGGGCGCATCCCTTGAAGCTTGCTCCGTAGACAACCCAATTACACTGGCCGAGATTAAGCGAAGGCGAGAGGTGCACATGATCGACCAAGCGGAAAAGGCGTGGGTTCAAGCGCGGGGCTGTAAAGTGTCGAAGATTATGTGTAGATCTTACAACCTTAGACTAACAAAGTTGCTTCTATCATTAAAAAGAGAGGACTGTAGACTCATGACGGATATTCTGACTGGACACTGCCTTCTGGCGTCAAATGCCTTTAAATTAGGCTTGGTCAGTGGTAGCAGATGTAGGAAGTGCGGGTTGGAGGAGGAAACGATCGAGCACGTTCTGTGCTCGTGCCCTGCGCTTGCCAGGCTATGACTCCAGCTTAGGAGTGATACAGCTGTCAGATCTAGAAGCAGCAACTGGCTTAAGTCCTAGGAAGCTTCTAGTATTTGCCAAGAGGGCGGAGTTATTTTATAACACAGGTCCTGTTTTTGATAAGGGTTTTCAGTTTGGTCGTTAAAACAAACTTCTGGTAACACTACGGACTCAATCAGTCTATATGAGGTCCTCATGGACCGGCCAGTTCAACCAAACCTAACCTAACCCTAAGGACTCATTCAGCCTATGTGAGGTCCTCATGGACCGGGTAGTTCAACCTAACCTCTTCTCCACATTGTGATTCCTAGATATCTTGAATTGTGTTCCTCCTGCAGGGTTATCTCTCTTAACTTAGAGCTGGCCCGATAAGGGATCTTGTTACTTAATTGGTGATTAACCGTTTAAACGGTTATGGCCTTACAACAAGGCACACCAGTTGCTTCTTCGCTGTGATAGCTGGTGTCAATTAGTAGCACCAAGTGAATTTAAATCGTTTTCCACCTGTTCCTTCCAATGAAGTGGGGTCGCCCTCTTCCTCCGGTTGTTGTTGTTGTAGCGATAAGGTTGCTCCCCGAAGGCTTTGGGGAGTGTTATCGATGTGATGGTCCTTTGCCGGATACAGATCCGGTACGCTCCGGTACCACAGCACCATTAAGGTGCTAGCCCGACCATCTCGGGAACGATTTATGTGGCCACATTAAACCTTCAGGCCATCCCCTCCCTCCCCACCCCCCAAGTTCGATGAGGAGCTTGGAGTCGCCAGAGCGTCTTCTGTTAGTGAAACAGGATTCGCCGCGGATAGGTGAGGTTGACAATTAGGTTTGGAGAAGCTATATATTGCGCTGGCAACCTGAAGGGTTGCCCTACACACCCCTTGAATCTGGTATTTTAGTTGCCTCTTACGACAGGCATACTTACCGCGGATATATTCTTACCCCTTACCCGCTGGGGGTTATTCCTCCGGTCGCATCATCTTTCATTCGCATAACATGCCTAGCCACCGTAACCGCTGTGTTTTAATTCGCTAGAATACGTTTAAGTATGCGTAAAGCTCGTACTACTTAAAACAACAACAACAGCTCATCATCAAAACTTCTTTTGTACTCGCCGTCGTCAACGTGTAGAGGTCCGTAAATCTTTCGAAGAACGTTTCTCTAGAACACTCCTAGATCCACCTCCTCTGATGTTGTTACGGTCCGTGCTTCTGCACCATATATTCAATTGGCGAGAAAGGACTTTACTTTTCAATTGCCTACTTACTCTACTCTGGCGGCCGCCGTGGTGTGATGGCAGCATGCTCCGCCATCCACACCGAAGATCTGGGTTCACGCCCCGGGAAGCAACATCAACATTTTAGAAACAAGTTTTTTCAATTAGAAGACAATTTTTCTAAGCGGGGTCGCCCCTCGGCAGTGTTTGGCAAGCACTCCGAGTGTATTTCTGCCATGAAAAGCTCTCAGTGAAAACTCATATGCCGTGCAGATGCCGTTCGGACACGGCATAAAAACATATAGGTCTTGTTCCACCAATTTGTAGGAAAAAAAGGAGCACGACACAAATTGGAAGAGAAGCTCGGCCTAAAACCTCTTCGGAGGTTATCGCGCCTTATAGTAGCATTTATTGGCAAGAGTGATTCTTCGCTGGATTTCAAGGGTGTGATTGTTGTTTGGCTTAATGCTGGTACCCAATTAAACGAAGTTTTTTACTATATCGAAATTATGGCTGGCGACAGTGGCGTGGTTGCCAAGGCGCATGTGCGCTGACTCTTTGCTCGATGACAGCAGGTACTTCGTTTTGTCCTCATTCACCATCAAACCTCTTCTTTTGCGCTTTTTCCAGTTTGTAGTAAGCGGAACTTACGGCCGATAACATTAATATCGTCAGCATTTGCCACTGCATATTATATTGCCTCGGTAAACAAACCCGGATCGATTATTTCGGCGTTGTGGTAACACGACGTCAGATATATACATACATATCCCCTAAGTCACACCATTCATCACCTTCGAGCAAATGGTTTATTACCCGTGTTCACATATAGTCCTAATAGGGAAGTAATCTTGCCGCAACTCATCATACAGCCGATCAAACTAGTCATGGATCGATGTACACGAGACATTGTTAAGAGCCACAACAAGTCCTTTTACATTTTTGATAGGAAAACGAAACGATTCGAGCAGTTTTCAAATAGTCCAGCACAAGAATAAGTATTATGCTTGTATCATCGCGTTATGATATATTTCACGACGTTGTAATATGGCAGGGAATACCATAGATTTAAAATTGAATAAAGACTTCACCGATTATTTTATCATGGTATCAGTCACCAATTCTGGCATTTCCCGGATCGTGACCTGAGTCTAATGACCGCCATTCCGCTCTTCAGCGTCATTTCTCGATGGAAAATGTACATCAATGAATGTCTGAAGGAAATCTTCAAGACTACGACAGCATTCCAAGTTATTCCTTTTTATCAGTCCCTGGGCTACTTTACCCCTGAACAGGACTTCCTTCAAACTTGTCCTTTCGCTGTGAATTCTGCGGAACAAGCTCTTATAAAATACTTCACTGTGGTCCATCTTCGGTGAAACTGCCAGATTCCTAGGACTTATATTAGAAGACTTTAGCGATCGCTCCAAGTTTGGAATGAGGCTGAGGTACTGTTAAACCTCTGACGGCTTAAGTGGCTTATAATATTTCCCGTGGTAAGACATGCCTGTCGTAAGGCCCGACTAAACTCCACAGACCCAAAGGTGCGATGGGTCAAATAAATCGTCCCGCGGCAGTCGAGCTAGTATCATATGGTCCTTATACCGGGGCATGCTGTTGTTGTTGTATTAACGACAAAGTCAGTCCTCGGTACAATTGCGGCTGCAAGCTCTCCAAAACGTTCGATCAGGATCTACATTTTGGAGAGCATGCAGCCGCAATTGTACCGAAAATCCAGAGTCGTAATAAAATCCTTAAATCTCTTGCCGTCAGCACTTGGGGTAAAGATAAAGAAACGCTCATTACCACTTACTTACAAAGCAATTGGCCGGCCGATTGCATGTTAGGCGTCCCCGATATGGTCGCCAACCTACAGGTTATTCACTGGAAGAAAATAAAGGCCTGCCAAAGAGCCGCTACGGGTCTTATTATGTCCCCAGAACGCCATCTACTTCCCATTAGGGAGAGAAATGAAATGCTAACCAAACAGTTTCTGTTGAATACCCAGAAACCTTGGCATCCCAACAGATTGAGATCTGATTGATGAGGCTACACCTCTATGCTCATTACTTAAATAAAAATACACAGAACTAGCAGAGGAGGAACGCTCTCTCCCTAGGGAAACGCGCGTCACTCTAGCTGAACTTTGATCTGGGACTGTAACAGTTAAACTCTTACATATCCAGAATCAACCCCGACATACAAAATGTATGTGGTATCACAACGGAACTTCATGTTGTCCAAGTCAGCTTCCCCTATCAGGGTAGCTACCACCAAACCTAACCTAACTACAAAATGTATGTCCTGCTTGCAATGTGTCCCCCACATGACACCAACCATCTCTTCAATTGTATTGTAGAACCAACGCCTCTAGCACCCCACCCATTATGGTACTCCCCTGTTGAAACAGTAAGTTTCTTTGCACCCCCGTTAGAGGATATTGATGACAATTTATGATGGGTCGCACCTATTGGATGGGGTGAAGCACTGCTACAACAACAACAACACTCCCCGAAAGTTTTGGGGAGTGTTATCGATGTTGATGGTCCTTTGTCGGGTATATACAGTGGCGGATCGTGAGCTTGGCTGGGGGGGAGGGGGGAAATAAATTTTGTTTTATTTTTATAAAAGCGGTATTCATGTATAAATTGCCATGCACCGTGAAATGCCAAATTTTGTGCCTACTGCTATTTTCATGCTCAAGAAAAACGCACAATCTTTCTTGAATGTTTGCTTTTGATCTGCGTACAGCGCTTAATAATACCAAAATGTAAGCTTTCGATTTCAAAGTATTTTCGAAAGTATGTATGTATTCTGTTTTTAAATACTTTTGTATTTTTTATTTGGTACTTTTATCAACACTGGGTGTGTACATTTCATACTTATATAATTTTAACAAAACAATGTATAATAACAATGTAAATAAATGTTATGTTTAAAGACATAGGGGAAAATTTCTGAAAGTGATCACCGAAAAACGTCATAATTATTTTTGAGCAAGAAAGATATTATTTGATAGCTATCGATAATACAAACAAATGCTCGTCTTCGATTTTTCCAGAAAATACTTTATCCTTAATTATCGCCATTTGAATCTGCTTTATCCTTTATCTTTTAAAGTTGAATAGCAGCCGATAGGCTCCACCGATTTTGACAATTCGGTAAAAGTCTAGTTGAGGGTTCGATTGCTAATACGCTACCAAAAATATCGAGAGAGGTGTCAACCGACGCGTATTGACCTCAGTATTAATAATCCGACGGAAAATAAAAATTTTAACTCGTTCAAAAGATATTAAACAAAAACCGAAAAATGACCCGCGGGTCCCTCCGAAACCGAAGCTCTGCAAAGTTGGCAGCTACATGTGCGAGTAATTAAAAAAACCATATCTCATTCGTTTGTCCATCGTTTGTCCAGGAAAAATTTTCGTTTGTCCACCTTTGTTAAAAAGTTATAACAAAAAAAATTTTTTTTCGCATTATTTTGCTAAATCGTATGTCCGTCGTTTGTCCATGTTTGTCCAGGAAAAATTTTCGTTTGTGCATCTTTTGTTAAAAAGTTATTTAAAAAAAACACATCGTGGGTGGAGTGAAAGCCAGGCTAGGGGTTTTTTCGAAAAAAAAATATTTTTTATAACTTTTTAACAACAGTGGACAAACGAAAATTTTTCCTGGACAAACATGGACAAACGGTGGACAAACGTATGAGATATGGTTTTTTTTATTACTCGCACATGTAGGTGCCCACATCACAGAGCTCGAAAACGGGGGTGGTATCGATAGTATTTTTGCGCAGAACACCTTGTGCATTGGCGGCGCTTTGGGCCGCGCTTATAAAAAATTACCCTGGGTGGGTCCAACACCGGTTTGGAGACCAAAACTATATCCGCGCAAAACACTTATGTTTACATATTTTTTTGTGGGTACAACAACATTACAACAACCACATGAAAATAGCCAACTTCAACTGCAAATATCTCCCGGCAGAGATAAACTTTTTCTTTTCCGCCTTCGGATTATTGTTGTTGTTGGTCAATACGCGTCTTTTGACACCTCTCTCGATATTTTTCGGTAGCGTATTAGCAGTCGACCCCTCAACTAGACTTTTACCGACAATTCCAACACCAATTTGCTTGTAATTAAAAAGTCTTTAAGAGCACATTTTTATTTCTGTGAAATAAATTTCTATTTTTAAAATTGTTGCAAAAACCGTGCAAAAAAATTGTTCTGGAGCACATTTTTGCATGCAAGGAAAAACCACATATGCAAAATTTTACTTTCTATGATATTCCGTTGAGAAAAAAATGACCCGCAGTATTGATGCTAGATATTTTCATTTCCACACCTTGGACTTGAAGATTTTCCATACAAAATTTTGTTTTTCAAATACTTTAAATACTGAACATTTGAATATTTGTTTTGTTTGGATATTTCATTTTTGTTCTGTAAAGTATTTGAAAAATAAAATGTCCCTAGCTTTGTATTGCACTTATCAACCTCTTGAATTCCTACCGAGCATTTCGGACTCATATTCGGCAACACGTCTAAACCTTCGCTTCACTCCGACGACCTTCCCCAAAAACCTGCTGGATGCTTAGGAAGATAAAGATACATAAACACCCACACTTCCAGTGCAAAGTCACAAATAAATGTTGAATGTTGTTAAGCTGTGTTGGTTGCGCTTGTAAGCTTAATGCCCATTCGACTAAAATCAGAATATAAAAATTTAGCTTTGCAATAAAAATGCAAAATCAAACTGGAAAACTATTAGGTCTACTTAGTACTCAACATCCAAATTGCTTAAGCATCGTAATTACAAACAACTTCATTGCAATGTCACCATCGGTTGCACCCGTGCCAAAGACCCACTACATTCCCATGATGGCGCTGTTATTGTTGTTGTTGTTGGTGGTAGCCCACTTAACATGTCTTTGATGTTTTCACTTAGTGTTGTTGTTGCCATTCTATTTTTTCTCCGTTTTTTATACTCAGCTGAGCAGAGTATATTACTTTTTTTCGCATAACGGTACCCCGTAGCGGCATAAACTAATCGAGATAGATATAGACTTCTATATATCAAATGATCTTGGCGAAAAAAGAAATTCATTTAGCCATGTCCGTCCGTCTGTCCGTAAACACGATAACTTGAGTAAATTTTGAGGTATCTTAATAATGCTTGGTATGTAGGTTCCTGAGAACTCACCTCAGATCGCTATTTAAAATGAACGAAATCACACTATAACCACGCCCACTTTTTCGATATCGGAAATTTCGAAAAACCGAAAATGTGCGATAATTCACTACCAAAGACGGATATAAAGCGATGAAACTTGGTAGGTGGGTTGACTTTATGACGCAGAATAGAAAATTAGTAAAATTTTGGACAATGGGCGTGACACCGCCCACTTTTAAAAGAAGGTAATTTAAACGTTTTGCAAGCTGTAATTTGGCAGTCGTTGAAGATATCATGATGAAATTTGGCAGGAACGTTACTCCTATTACTATATATGTGCTAAATAAAAATTAGCAAAATCGGATGTAGCACACGCCGACTTTTAAAAAAAAATTTTGAAAGTGAAATTTTAACAAAAAATTTAATATTTTTACAGTATATACTTAAGTAAATTATGTCAACATTCAACTCCAGTAATGATATGGTGCAACAAAATACAAAAATAAAAGAAAATTTCAAAATGGGCGTTGCTCCGCCCTTTTTCATTTAATTTGTCTAGAATACTTTTAATGCCATAAGTCGAATAAAAATTTACCAATCCTTCTGAAATTTGGTAGGGGTATAGATTTTATGACGGTAACTATTTTCTGTGAAAATGGGCGAAATCGGTTGAAGCCACGCCCAGTTTTTATACACAGTCGACCGTCTGTCCGCTCGGCCGTTAACACGATAACTTCAGCAAAAATCGATATATCTTTACTAAACTTAGTTCACGTACTTATCTGAGCTCACTTTATCTTGGTATAAAAAATGGACGAAATCCGACTATGACCACGCCCACTTTTTCGATATCGAAAACTTCGAAAAAATGCCATAATTCTATACCAAATACGAAAAAAGGGATGAAACATGGTGATTGGATTGGTTTTTGACGCGAAATATAACTTAGAAAAAACTTTGTAAAATGGGTGTGACACCTACCATATTAAGTAGAAGAAAATGAAAAAGTTCTGTAGGCGAAATCAAAAGCCCTTGGAATCTTGGCAGGAATACTGTTCGTGGTATGCATATATAAATAAATTAGTGGTATCCGACAGATGATGTTCTGGGTCACCCTGGTCCACATTTTGGTCGATATCTCGAAAACGCCTTCACATAC
The DNA here is from genome assembly GCA_029619165.1 of Eurosta solidaginis. Taxonomy (NCBI): domain Eukaryota; kingdom Metazoa; phylum Arthropoda; class Insecta; order Diptera; family Tephritidae; genus Eurosta; species Eurosta solidaginis. The sequence continues at coordinate 26,568 of JARSSU010004951.1, forward strand.
ACAACTAAGAGTCACTCCTTTTTAAAACCCTCATTAATACCTTTAATTTGATACTCATACCGTACAAACAAATTCTAGAGTCACCCCTGGTCCACCTTTATGGCGATATCTCTAAAAGGCTTCCATCTATAGAACTATGGCCCACTGCCTCTTAAATATCACCTTCCATTTGATACCCATGTCATGCAAAAACATTCCAGGGTTACCCTAAGGTTCATTTTCCTACATGGTGATTTGTCGCTGCGCTCAGCTGAGTATGTAATGTTCGGTTACACCCGAACTTAACCTTCCTTAATTGTTATTTTTTTGTTTTTATTCGGCTAGCCGGAAGATGCGGAACGTATTGACTCGCGAATCGGCTGGTTGGCAATTTGACTGGTTGCTGGTAAGCTGGTTGGTCGTCCCAACTTGGATTGATTCTTTCCGGTGAACATTTTGTGCGAAAAAAACGTGAGCAAAGCAATTAATAGCCGAACACAGAAATCCTTTTTTGGTAGCGTTGGTATGAATGGTGTGTGCTGGTCCATGGCTACATTACATTCACACAGACTTCCATACAGTTTAGTTAGGTACGAAGTATGTCGTGATGTTACGTTGCGGTGGGGTGGTTGTAGGGTATTTTGCTGGATTTTGTAGAAAAATTTTAATTGGCAATTGTTGTGCGCTTTGTTTGGCCATAAAATTCCGCCCAACAAACTCAAGCTCTACTAAGAAATATACATTGGCGTGCTGCATGTATGT